>CM041777.1:269772438-270074497 GCA_023374045.1 Limonium bicolor
GGTGGGGTATGGATCCCGTAAATTGAACTCCTAGTTCCTGCGCGAAAGTTGTCATGGCTGCTGCTAGTTCTGATACTGTTGGAACATCCGCCGGTGTCTCGCTACTGCGTCCACTGCTGTCTCCACGTGGTCTTTCGCTGGTCGACATCTAAGATAGTATATTATTATTTCTACTCGGTCGCTACACCGTCATACACAATCACAAATATGTAAGAGACTAACTACTAGCAATAAAGATATCCTAAGGTTTTTTTTTTTCCTTTCTAGGTCACGAATCCTCACGGACGTTTCCCGTATCCCAATATTCCTATGCTCATTGTCCTAGACTTAGTATCTTTCATCAGAGCGAAACTCCGCTCTGATACCACTTTGTAACACCCCTATTCATAAACCTGTAATAACGTCGCAAGTCGTAGCATAATAAATAACAATTCGCAGCGGGAAATAAAACAATCTACCTTGGTGTTACACGTCGTTACCCACCCTTGTGAGCAACAAGGCATCCTTACTCTTTCCAACAATACAACCCCTCACGCTGTGATGTGATGATCAAATACTGAGCACTTCTAATTATTACAAACCAAATCCAACTAAATGAGCAACTAACTGAATACAACAACCTCTTTAATACAATGCAAAATAAAACCAAAGGTGTTTGCTGAAAACTAACAGCTACCCCCGTGTCCCGCACTCCGGCTTGAGTCTTCTTCAATAACCTGGAATGTTTGGCCCATTGAAGGGCTCAGCAATCGAAATGCTGGTATGCTAAATGTAGTCTTAAATCATTTGGATTCCTTAAGTCGTTTTAGCCATCTTGATATTAGATTCATTACATAAAATACCAGTTTTACAATGATAACAGTAATAATTGTAAACATTTAACAATCACATAACAACTCTCCTGTAAACATCAGTGTACGATAGCACACAACACCAATAGCCACAAACAATAATCCATAGCAATAATCAATAAGTACACATTAGTAATCCATAGTAATAACCAATAAGCACACAATAATAATCCTTAACAATCACCAAACAAGATACGCGTATTAAACAGTACTTGTTAGTTAGCCACCTGACCCTTATCTTTTAAACCAATTTTAACCTTTTCCAATTAACTTCCACCACAAGTGTCATGTTAAGTCAAACCTTAATAACTTATTAATGGACGAATGTCCCTGTGTTCCATTGGAACTGTTTACCTGCTGACCCTATGGCCCTGGTTATTGACCGATCCGGTCGAACCTGTGCACCAACGGCAGTGCCTTCCGCCATCCCCGAATGTGGCTGATGGATTTTGAGTGACTCTCCATTGAAGTCTCTCGTAGTGATCACAATGCGCAACCAGAAAGTCGAAACGATCTGGATTCCTCTCTTTATAAGTTAGCCCTTTTGTCAGTGACATAATAACCAACCCTTGAGTAAAGACTATAATAGTTGACCATCAGTTAGGTTCAATAATACCTTTAGGTCAGTTAGTCTTATTCAGTTTAAATGTATAAACTTCCAGTCATAAGGCGTTCGTGTAAAAATAAAACGCAACAAAGTTGAGCAATACAGTATACAATATCAATCACATAAAATCACAGATATCGCTCTTAAACAATTAACACATATGTCTGGACCTTAGGATAATCCTTAGGACATTCAGACCACACAATTAACATACCGTTCACCAAATAACTGCTATCTCGACAAACTCCTGTTCAGTAGTCCTTCCCCGTACGTTGTTGTTTAAACATGCAATACCGGGTAATATTAATATAACTATTCGTTAAATGTTATAGTACTGTCACTGTAATGTTTATACCCGTTGTATAATAACTTCGTATGTTCTTTATTTCCCCCTGTTATTTTACAGTGACTCTAGGTAGTTCAACAGTTCGTTATTTTATGTGATATTCACATGCGATAATGAATTTTCACCTTGTAGTATATTTCTACTTCCTTAATTATATACTCATAATTGTTTCCACTTATTCTTTATATTATATCCCTTGGTCATTTTTATTATAACCACAATTATTTTATAAATTTATATTATACCCCATAATATACCATAATACATTATATTACCTAGTTTACTTCCTTTCCTTATCGATTACAAAACCAACCTTATTATTTCGGTATTTATATTTTATATCCAACAACTTAATAAATTACTAGATAACCACATATAATTTCTGGTAATCATAATTTGAACCCATTAACTTTTACAACTTACCAAATAACCATATACTTTTATAATTTACTAAATACCCATATTAATTTTCGGAATTGTAAAACAATTATATTAACTTCTATAAATTGCCAAATAACCTTTTAACTTTTATAATCCAATAATTACCCACATAACTTTGTAATTATTAATTAACACATTACCTTTTTAATTTGCCAAATGTCCACCTTAATTTTTTGTAAATAACAATCTCATCATACCAACTTTTATAAATTACAAATAAACCCCTTTAACTTTCAGTTTTCACTTATATCTTCCCTTATTCTCATTTTAACCCCAAAACTTTATATAAGTACATATTAACTTATAAACTATAGTTTAAATATTTTATTTCTTTAAATAACCGAAACAGCCCACAACTTTCTTCAATTTATATTTCCGCCCATATTAAATTCTATTTTTCATATATACTTCCATAAATTACATATTCACCCAAAAACTTTTATAAACTTAATATTTATGTCATAAATCATTTTAACCCAAAGTTTTTGGTCAACACTTTGACCAAGACTTAATTTCACAATTAATACTTTAATATGCCATAAAATCATAAGTAATTTTCGGCCATACATTATATTTTCCAATAATTACAAAATAGCCCAAAACCTTATTAAATGTTATTTTAACACTTAACCACTTATTTAAATTCACCAAATTCATAATATTAATTCCTACCTTATATTATAACATAAATATACCAAATCAACCCCTTTGTTCTCGGCATTTATTATTTATACACTAAACTTTTCAAAATTTACATTTTAGCCACATAACTTTATAAATTAGCCATTTAAATACTTGTAGCTATTTTTAATACTCCCAAAACTTATAATATAATTAATATACTTATATATTTCGAAAATCACCAAATAATACATATCATTCTCGGCCTTAATAATACCTTGTCATATAGTTTTAAAAACTTGATTTAAACCTTATAATAAATACATATAAATGTATATGAGCCATATAACACTTCTAAAAATTATGCTAATGACTTAGAATGATTATAAACTAAAAATAGAACAAATAATTCTTAGATAATTCGGTTTGATAATATGTGTGTCCTATTTAATTTTGTGACACAATTTAATACCTTAAGGTAATAATCTTACCTTATATGTTATAATTTATTTTCTTGACAATATAACCTATGATTTTCGGCCATAATATTTTTAAAGGTTATACATAATTTTTATACCAAGGTTTGAAGCTTAAATTAAGCTTAAACTTAATAAACCTTACTTATATAAACTTACCCTTAAATCAAGACAATTCTTGTACTTGATTTCTCCTTGAATTCCAAGCTCTCCAAATGCTATTTTGATGAAGAGAATTCGGCCTCCTTGTATATATGTAGGAGATCTATTTGTTAGGCTTCTAACAAGAGTTTATAAATAATATTTGTAGTAATTTTTACAAGAGTTACCTTAAGAATTTAACAAGGTATTTTTGATACACCTTGGATGATTGTAGATCCAAGTTTCCTTCATGAAATAATGAAGAGAATATATGTTTAGAAGTTCCTAAATTTTCGAAAATTACTTAAGGAATTCTTAAGATTTTCAACATGAAAATATACTTAACTTCTTTGTTGTTCCTTGTATTGTTGTTGAATCAAGAAGCCTCCTTAGAACACCTAAGCTTGGCGATTTTTGCAAGGTTGCTAGGTTGATTTCTTGCTTCAAGACTTGATAGAATTAACTAGGAAATTACATTAAATGGTGTTAGGAACTAGTACACCATTAATGGAGTTTATTAGTACTTAGGAATTAACTTAGGAAATGAAGAAAGAGAGAGCTAGATGATGAACTTACCAATCAGTTTAGGTGTGGCGAGTGAAATGACTACTCACGTAAGGTATAAGGAGAATCAAAGCTTACTCACAATGGAATTATTAGCTTGTCATTAGTCATTATTTTATGTCATGGTTATGTTTATTTTGATTACTAAATTTAGCTACATAGATCTCTTTGTTGGATAGGTATACGGCTGGGTGGGTATAGTGGAATTAAGCCATTCCAATCATGTAGACTAACAGCTAAAAGAGTGGTAGAAACTTAATTTAGGTTAATTATACTAGGCCTTTGTTTAGGATGTATTAGTTTGATTAATGTTGTTAACTTGTTTTATTCCTGCAGGTGCGATCGGCATACAGAAATGGGAGCAATTAAGCAGCTCTAAGTGGACTAGACTTACGGCTCCAACCATCCTAGGAGACCACTTTTAGTTTGTTAATTGTTGCAAGTGGATAATATAAGTTAGGTATATGTTTTATTAGGTTAATCAATTGGCAATTATACAGCACCTAGTTCCTTAATGCTCTACCCATTTACGGTAATCATATCACCTTTGATCAAATGATTCAATTTGTTTAGTTGTCTAGTTGAGGTGTGACTAGATTTGCCATATTAATGTCATTATTTTTAGTTAAGCTAATGTGTTGTTCTCCTGCAGGTAACCGATGGGTGAGAGCTCCCAAATTGACTGAATTATTTGTTACTTATCATATAATATATGCTAGGTGAGTCACATTAGCATAAGGCAATGTTTTTGTAAAAATCTAGCCAAAATGACCTTAAATCTCGCCCATCATGGAGGTCAAATGGAACTGATTTTTCATTTGATTTTTGTTACACTATATTGTACTAAGATCATACTAATATGTGTAATAGGTTCCAGCATTTAATTGGTACATTTTTATTATTGTAAAAGATGAAAGTTTTAAGGTAAAAATGCTTATTTTAGGTACCTTTTTGTCCTAAAAATCGCCCCCATTTGTACTATGAGTTTAGTACTGGAATTAATTTATTTAGATGATAAATTATCCACTTTTAAGTTTTCAAACTCGTGGCTCCTCAAAACTTCAAGGAATTTGCGTAAAACGCATTTTTGTGACACCCGAAGGTGCGTTTTTGTGCTTTAAGGAATTTCTGGAAAATAAGTAGTCGCTATGTGTTCCAAGTGTATTAACATTTTTTATAGTCAATAATAATATGTTAAGGTGTTACATTGAGTTATATGGGGTTATACTAGCTCAGAACACAATTCTCGGGCTACCCGGGCAAAAAGGAGCGTTAAGGAATCCTCCCGAGTACTTTGTCTTTACTGAAAATTTATCTTGAGAACTTCATCTTAAATGTTCATTAAGGTACTATTATGCATTTAGTATGAGGTGTAATGCCTTACTTTATTTTATAAGGTATTTCCGGACTTTCGGGCCTTAAGGGGCCCTTAAGGGAACTCCCGGGCATTTTGTATTTTCACTCAGTTCTAACTGAGGACTTGTGTTTTAAAGGTCATAAAATGATACTTGGTTAACTTCGTATGAGTTTCATAACTTATATAACTTGTTTATCTTAAGGTCGGGCTTTATCGCACGTTTTTAACCTTAAGGAGTTTAGGTGCGTTTTCAACGCCCAAGTGTTTATATGCTTTTCTTAGGGTTTAATAAACCCTCAAATAATATTATTTACTTATATTTAATTATTTAATATTAGGGGTATTTCATTACTCTTGGTGGCAGATTTTTGGAATGGCAACCTATGACCTTTAGCCCTTTGACAAACATCACAAATGAAATCAGAACGAACATCCTTTTTATTTATGATATTGAGTTTGCACATTTTATCAATTGGGCATGCCCCAACCGATTGTGCCACATTACAATGTCAGAAAGAACAGAAAAAATAGGCATAATACTACACTTCTGTTGTTGAACAGAAGTGGTTTGAGTATCTTTACAAGAATTCTTCTTCTCAGAATCAGTAAGCAAAGTATTTTTCTAATGATGTATATTCATCTAAACACCCTTGTTCAAGAAAATATAAGCCATTCTTCATTCAGCCAAACAAAACATTGTGGGCAGTTTTAAGGTCCTACAGGAAACAAGTATCGACATATGTAACTAAGCAAGCATTAACTTGTAGGAGCAGTTTTCGCATGAAAAGCAGATTAAACTTGAAGGATGAACATGTAGCACATCATGTAGTATAAAAACATCATTTAACCTTATAGAACCTATCCCTTGGATGCGGCCAGGATGGCCATCAGGCATGGTCACATTCATTGATCAAGGGACATAACTACCAGTAATGAAATGACATTTAGTTCCGCAAACATGATCTGTCGCTCCAGTATCTATTATCCATTCAGTTTCTAAAGATTTAGCATTCTGACTACTAAGTTTATTAGTGTAACCCAGACGTTTGGTGGTTAAGGTAAGAGTGTACCTGAGAACTGATTGTCAAAATCAGTTCCTCCTTCTGAAGTCGAACTTGTTCCCATATTGTTTCTCAGATACGCCATTAGAGAAGTAAGTTGAGCGGAGCTAACTGCAGGAATCTTCACCTTCTTGCTTTGAAGATGTGAGACTAAGGCATCAAGGGTTTCTTGACTCATTCCTGGGACCTGGGTGTGATTAGCAACCCGCAGTCTTGTTTCTTCTTCATCTGATTCAACATTCTCGGTCACAGCCACCCCAAAGCGTTCTTTGTTTCGATCATTCTTCCAGTATGAAGGGAATCCTTTAATCCAGTAACAGTCCTCATACTTGTGTCCTAATTTCTTGCATTTCGGACATCTAATTTTCTTCGAATCCTTCTTACCAGCGTTATTGATTTTGTCTGCATAATTTGGAGTGGAAGGGGTATTCGCAAAAATTAGGATTTCGGACTCAGAGCGCTTCACCTTGTAGGTCTGTCGCTGCGACTCTTCTTGCTTTAACATAGAGTAGACACGTTCCAGCGAGGGCAGCGGATCCTTCTGAAAGACATTGCTGCGAATTGTTTTGTACGTGTCATCAAGGCCCATCAGGAGGTCAAAGACTTTCTCGTTTTCAAAAATCTTGTTGATTTGTTCGATCGCACCGCAAGAGCAACTCGACATCGACATATTCTATTTTTGTTGATTCCAGAGCTGAACCCAGCGAGTGTAGTAGCATTAATGTCGTCGCTTCCTTGCTGGAGACGATGCCCTTCTTTTCGAAGTGCGTATAACCTACTGCTTATAGGTGGCGCCAAAACGTTTCTCTAGGTTTTTCCAGATTTCTGCTACGGTGGTTAGGTAAAGTACCGATTCCCGTATATACTTTCTTCCAAAGCGGTGAAAATCCAAGCCATTACCATCCCGTTGGCCTTGATCCAAGCCTTCTGAAAAGTCCCTTGAAAATCTTCCTTCTTGAGCGTCCCATCCAAGAATCCCAGTTTGTTTCTTGTCAGCATCCCACTTCAAAGTTCCGTTTCAACTCGAAAAGCCGGTCCCTTTGAATTTGTGGGCAAAAATCATTCCGGACTGTCCGACGGATGTAAGTACAGCTCATGGTTGACATCAATTTTGTCATCCCTGGAAGAAGATGCTTGTTTGTTGCCTTTTTCACCATTGTCGTCCTTGTTTTTACCTTCCGGTGAAGGTATACTGTCGTCGTCGTTCATCGATTTAGATTTCTTGAGCTAGTAGGAAGGAAAAATGGTTCAGAATTGCTCTGATACCATGTCTGAACCTTGAATATTATGTATATTATCTCAACAGAGAATCATTTACAGTATATTGAAGGAGAGTACAATGTAGAAGACAGAAGATAAGTGTTTCTATACATCGGTATATCTCCGGTATATTGACTATCATACTATATATCTATCTGGAGGTTTATAACAATCAGAGTGTGCACAGTAAAGAAGTAAAACGTATTGGGCCGCTATACATATTGGACTAGAGCCAACTGATATATTGGGCCTCTCAACAGTTCCCGATGGTGTTTTGGCTCAAATTGTAGGGGTAGATAGGCTGAGAGATTCTAAAGCTATTGGCGACTTCAAATTTCAATTTTGAGGTTAAATTTTAGGGGAAACTTAGTAAACAAGTAAACATACAAAAAGCTACAAAACTCAGAAAAAACACTGTTTAAAGTTGAGTTTTTTGTTGAAAACTTATGTAGGGAGTATGTGGAGTTAGTAGGCATAGGGTTTGATGGTCCTTAACCTGTTTTGAAGGCTCCAAGCGGTCGTCCTTGCTTAACAGGGTTCTTTGATCGGTATGTCGGTTGTCCTCCGGCGGGGGCAACAACTTCTAGCTTCCAACTTCTCCTTCCTTGTATTGTTCACCACGTTTGGCTTCTGGATTTGTGGTGATTTGGAGGCTTGAAACTTTGTTGGAATATGAAAATGAATTTTTTGATGATTTTGAGGAAATGACGGTAAAGTTTCAGTTTGATAGGGTTGGAAAACGTGTGAGGCAGGTTGTGAAAGCTTGTTTCTTACCTTAGTAGGGTTATGTTGTGTTTAGGTCATTTGGGGAGAGTCCTTAGGAAAATGCTGATCCAAGATAAAATATTTTTTATTAAAAAACTTTTAATTCCTAAAGATAATCTAAATTAATTAAATGGGCTACAAATCGAGAAAAATGCTGAATTTTTTAAACATAGATAAAAGAAGATTCTATGGATTTTGAGAGTTGGAGTCAAGTTATTTTGATAACTATTCGATTTAATAAAATGTTACAATTTGGAACCATTCATAATTCATTGCTAATTATTGAAATTTCAATTTTTGAAATTCAAAAAAGGTTATTCTCTAAATGTATCCTCTATCATGTGTTAAAATTAAATGACATTTTGTCTTGATCTAGGTATTTTTCAAAGGAGAGAAAAATTGTAAGAATGTTTGAATTTCTCTTTTAAATTTTGGGGTAAGGTTCCAAATGAAGTTTGTCAGGTTTATGACTGTGTGTAGTCATGTTAACCATATGACAATTTTATTTTATGTTTGAAGACCTTTTCTTTCTATTTTGAGGTAATTACATATGTTAATTGTTAAGGAAAAAGCTTAAAATGAATTAAAAGTATTTCCACAATAAAAGGCATCTGAAAATTATGAAATGTCTTTCATAATGACCATGGTGTTGTATTTGATATGATGAACAAGTCATATGAAAATTGAAAAGTCCCAAGAATGTCCTTGGAAAATCTCGACTTAGTGCATTTTGACCTTTTTGCCTTTGCCTTCACATTTGTGCACTAGGGCCCTTCTCAAGTGTTAGCAGAAATATGTTACTATCTCTACCTAGGCAATGTAGCTATCATTTTGCGGGTATAGTGATTAATGGGTTGTCGAACTCAGGGACCTCTTTCAATTAAATGACAAATTAAATTAACCTAATTGAAAACTAACCTAAATAAAATAAACGAGAAATTGTCACCTTTCAGGTTTTAATAATTCAATTTAAATACTAACTCGATAAACAAACCTAAAATAATAAAACGATAAAAATAAACAAATAATGTCGGTTTAATAATCTAATGAACTAAAAACGCTCCTCGGGTTATTCCGCTCGTCAATTCCGTCGAATTCAATTAATATCAATTTTCACTATTTTATGCAATAAACTTAGGAATTATAAATAGTTCGTTGACCAGTCCTTGTACAACGAACCCTAACTAACTGAAATAACAAGCCGCAAACCATGCCTAAGTTAATTCAAGTTAATAGCATTAAACACAATTCCTATAGAGACAGATTAACCTATAGGCAAGTCATGCTTCTAGTCTTTAATCCGGTTTGACTTTCTATGTCTAGAATTTAATCTCAGCACTGCATTTTATTTAAGCACTACAAAAATCACTCAGATAATTGGCCTCAGTTGCTCGGTTGCTTTGTTTCTCCCCGTTCTGACCAGCTGCACTGGTCTCCACCTCGTTGAACTGATGGATGAAAGTTACGGTGGTGTGCGGGAGATTTTGGAACCGTGGATGTGTGGCGGAATGATGGTGGTGATGATGGATGTAGTGTGGACGTGAATTAATCGAGCAGGCTGGGGAGTATATTGAATGTGGGCGATTCGGGAGTATGGTTGGAGAATGATGCTGGATGTGAATGAATATGGAGAGTAATGGTCTGCACTCGTGAATTAGATGCCCCTGGGAGTTTCGCATATGGAGTAGTATATATAGAGAATGATATCCCTGTCGAACGATAATAACATGGCTCGCGATCTATCGTTTAATAAAGTATTTTTATCTTTTAAATTTTGATAGAAATGCTGCGGCGTCGGTCTGGCAAGTCGGTCGCGTCCGGCTCAGTTGGTTCGGACGTAAGTCTGGACACGGCTAATTTCTGTTTCTGTCTACCGTCCGATCTTACTAGTCCGAACGTAAGTCCGGACAGAACTTCGACATGCTCCAAATTCTTCGTTATTGTTCCGATTCGCTTCCCGTTTGTACGGTTGCGCTCCTTGAGATCCAAACTCTGCATTTCTAATACTTTTTCATGCTTTTAACTCATTAATACGCATCAGTTCTCAATAAACAAGAATTACTAGAAAAATACTAGATAAGAGTGAATTTAACCCAAATCATCATGAATTTAGAAGTGAAATTACTCTTAAAGATATATAATTTCACGCTTATCACCAAGGGTCAAAATTTTAGGTATAGCAGCTTCGTCAACTAGACCTTGTAATGAAGATGAAAAGACTAGTAGATGCTTGAGTGGCATCTCAAAATTTTACCCGACCTTGAAGTTTCTATTTATACGTGAGCTTTCACCAGAAATCACTTGGTTGTGCCGAACTATTCTAAGGTGTTAACTACATGCAAGAGCATTTTTGTATTTTTGGGCTATTGAAGGTGCCCACTACCTTGATTGAAATGACTTGGGTCTTGTCGAGCTATTCTAAGGTGCTAACTTCCTGTAAGAAGGATTGATGATTGAATGATGTCGAGCTGTTCTAAGGCGCTGACTATCTTCAAAGATTTTCGAGTGTTCTGAGGCACTGACTACCTATAAAGATCGTCGAGCTGTTCTAAGGCGCTGACTTCCTATAAAGATTGCTAAGCTGTTCTAAGGCACTGATTTCCTATAAGATTGTTGAGCTGTTCTAAGGCGCTGACTACCTAAACAAGAAAGGTTGATGTTTCCCAGGTATTTCTGGGGGCCTGGACCTGTCCCGGATGAATGTGATGTGGCTTGGATGCTTCTGGGGACCGAAACTCGTCCATGCAAAGATGAATGACTTGGATGCTTTTGGGGACCGACACCCGTCCACGCGAAAATGAATGACTCGGATGCTTCTGGGGACTGAATCCCGTTCATGCGAAAAAGAATGACTTGGATGCTTTAGGAACTGAAACCCGCAAATAAATCTCGGATGCTTCTGGGGACCGAAACCGTTCAAAATAAAAAAAAGCTCAGATGCATTTGGGGACCGAAACCGTTCCAAGACACTCCTGGTTGGTATACTATGGGGACTTATTGCATCTACCCACCAACTAGGGTGCATGGATAACCTCTAGTCTACCAAGGGGACTTATTGCCACTACCTACTAGTTGTTACTCCCTAAAAGTGACACAAATATAGGTGACTTATTGTCACAACCCCACCAACTTAAATCTCGCACTGATCGCATACTGATCACGTAATAGTCTCACACTGAAAAAGCTACTAGGTCTCGCACTGATTCTAGATCTCGCACTGAAAGAAGATGTTGGGTCTTGCACCGAAAAAGACGCTAGGTCTTGCACTGAAAGATGCTAGGTCTCGCACTGAAAATGATGCTAGGTCTCGCACTGAAGTTGAGCTGGATTCTCGCACAGAAGATGATTTAAATCTCTTAAATGAATGCATTGGTTTCATGTAAAATGTCTCATACTATGATGAGAGTGGGCAATGATCTCGTACAAATGATTAAGCAATTTAGGAAAGTGTTTGAAAAACTAGTTGTAAAGATGCCAAACATGTGATTAAATGATGAATCAAGGTGCTTATAGGGACCCAAACCTGTCCAAAGTGTTTATGAAAAAGAAATTGTTGTAAAAGGTACCAAGCATGACAATGTTTGAGAAAAAGTCTGTCTAGTGAAAAGGGAAGTGAAATTATCCTTTTCTAACTAAATATTTGAACTTGTGAACTGTTTCCTAGAAGATGAACATGCTGCGGGGGAGGTATGAAGTGTTTGTCGTGGGGCTTCAGGCTTTTGAGCGGTGGTTAAGGCTTATAACGAGCCTGAGGCCGGGTTGTGATTTGTGAGTGGTGATCACGACTTATGACGAGCTTGAGGCTTTTGGGTTGTGGTTTTCATGGCTTATGATGAGCCTAGGGCTTTTGGGTTGTGGTTGTTAGAGCTTATGAAGTGTGATAGAAGGTTATTATGCTTCTTCTATTTTGGAGTTGTTAATTGGTTTGTTGTTGTGGTTGTTGTTTTTGTTGTGTGACATATATGTTCAAGCGTTTATAAATAAAATGAATTTTACATGGTAAAGCAGTGGTTGACTCAGTTTCTCTGATTTGAGCGGTTCCTTTGTGTGTTGTTTTGTTTTCTGACCCCAGTTAATAAAGTTGATTTAGATGTAAAAACGTGAGAGTTGGGTTTAAGAATTGACATTGACCCCATTTTGTCTCATTTAAATTATTTAAACGGTTTGTAGTTTTGTGTTGAAGGTTCGAATTAGTTTTGAGATGTTGTTACTTTTATTGTTTATTTTGTTTCCGGTTAAGGTGGAAGTTTTTTTCTTTAATTTAGCCTTAGCACTCACTAGATTAATGAGTGTGGCGATAACACCATTTAGGTTTTGACTTTCACTGCTAAGTAGATGATATGTTAAAATTGGTTTTAACTTAAACTTCAACCTTAATAAAATACCGGCTAGAATTTGGGGTGTTACACTTGGCATATAAAGGGAATCCTTCTAAGGACAAAAACACACATTCAAAACTCTAAAACTCACCAGAAAGGTTTCCCACAAAACTATCTTTCCAAATCCACAAAAATCATGCAACAAAAAGGAAAAGAAACCATGATTTTTGAAACACTGCCTATCTCTCCAATTGCTAGCCATGAAGTGTAGCTATGAGGAGCCACCACAACCACCCCCAGGAGCTTGACTACAGCTACTGTGCACCACTACCGCCGGAGGACGAGTTAGAAAACCCTGATGATCAAAGGTGACCCCTTTTGGAGCAAGAAACTGGTAGACGTTCTAATAACCTTTAATCAACAACCGTTTATATGTTTCTAACTAGTTTACAGTAGCAAATTTCTCTAAACCCTAATCTGAATCTACAAATTTATGCTCTTCGCAAGTCCTTTCCTTTTTTGTTATTTCTCCTCGAATCCCCTTTCAAATCTCTACTTTTGATCAACAACAAGGTTAGTAGGTATTAGGACATGAGCCCTCAAAATCTCACTCCAAAATTCCTTTTAAAACCCTTCAATACCACTTGTCTGGTACAAGTTTGTGTGTTAGTTAAGGAGACTTGTCCATGCCCACGGACACCATGTTCGACACCTTACATAAGGTACCGGACACCCTAATTTAAAATTTTTGTTTGTGATCCCGCACACATGTCGGTGGTAATAGTCACTTCGGTAAAAAAAAAAGCTAGTGTTTGTAACCATGGACATATGTCTGGGCTCATAGATGTGTTGTCCTCTTTCTTTCTCCTTTTTCTTTGCATTCATTAGAAATCCTAACTGTTTGGGGTCACATACCTGTGTCCATGGTCCTGGACACATCTCACAATGTATGTTTTCCTCTTTTTTTAGCTTTAATCCACCACATCAATTTTCAATTCATCTAACCCTTAGATAATGCTCAAAAGCTAAAAAAAAATTGACTAGCCTAAGGTTAAAGTAGAATCATAATCTTTATAAACCTTACGAAAGCATTAGTAAAAGAATAGAAACTTTATGGGTAATAAAAGTATTTGAACCCTAATAAGATCGTAGCAAGTCTTGCAACCCAAAACTAATTATTTCTAGTTTAATAGGTTAAAACTTAGGTGACGATTCTAATGAGTCCGCGTGAACTAACTAGGATAATTAGCCGAGGTTATATAATTTGGTTTAATAATCTTAGTTAAAAAATAGACCTATATGTACAAATCATTTAGAAAGTGACTGGGGCCAACCCCTTGTGGCTTGGTCGGTAGAAGAGTGGTATACAGAAACTAAAGGTCATGGGTTCAAAACCTACCCACTACCGTAACTATAAAAAAAAAAATTAGAAAGTGACCGGGTATGCACCCAGATTCAAGAAAGAATAGTTGAGAAGACTTTTAAAGTTCACCGTAGTATTGCTCCATTAAGAAAATATAAATCAGGCTCACCTACTAATTATCTCTACTAGATAATGAAAGCTCCACACAACTTCATCTTGGAAGATTCTTGACATTCTTTTTTATTTGGGAGTGTTTCGGTGACTATTGGTCTTTGATAATTTGATCTTAAATCGGAGGAGCCTCAAATATGTTTTTAGTGTATGTACTAAATATTTAAAGTGATATATTGTATGAAATAAAGCTAATTTTGATATTACTATATAAAACAAATATCAATTTAGTTATAATATAATTGTGTAATTTTCATAAAAAAAGGAATACATAAATATCACAAATTATTTGAAAACTAGCTATTGAATAATTAGGTTATTAGTGTTAAAGCAATAAGTTAATATTTTGTTTATATACATAAATTTTTTTTAAAATTTATCAATAGATTTTTTCTTTAAATTAGAAATTATTATATCTAAAATTCAAATCACTTAATCACTAATCTTGTAAAAAATTTGGCATCCGCCAGAAACAAACCCTATGCCCATGCTTGGAATGTGGACGAGGACAAGGCAAACCTCGACGTTTAAATGAAGTATCCTTTACTACAGATGGAATTTTTAGACAAAATAAAAAAGGAAAACAGTGAATAAATAGCAAAATTGTCTAGTTAATGAAAAAAATTGGACAAATTTAGCTGGCACAAGTTCCTTAAATATAAGGCACCGCCACCACAATAATTATTGTCTTCTCCCCAAGCAAATATTTCGTAAAAAGAAATAAATAAAAGAGAAGTTGTACGTTTACCATAACAATGAAAATCTCCAAGGGGGTTGCACTTTGCATCTTGGTCTTCCTCGTCGTTGTCCCTATTGACGTTGCAGCAGTCGAACATATTGGTTATGGTGCGATAGGCAGAGATAATGTCAAATGTGGCATATACAAATTCACAGCAGGATGCCGGAAGTTGCCAGAACCAGCAAATCCCTATAGAAGGCGATGCGATGGTAGGTGCACCCCGATCTCTGAAGAAGAAGAAAAGAAAAAAGACAAGAATTAGCGTGTCCAACTTCCTACTATAATAGAGGTGGAATTATTTTGATTGAGATGAAAAATTATATAGGTGAGGATAAGTTATACAACAGAGGATTATAGATACTAGTTTTGGTTTGTGAATGATAATAAAAGCACACTTTATGGCATCATTTTTATCTAGTCCAAATTCTATTCTTAACTAATTGTTTTGTCCAATGAAAACTAAAACTGTAATAATTTTTTAAAAAAAGAATATGTGATTTATTGTAAAGATGCTAAACGCTGTGTTTGTGTAACATTCCATGCTTTAATGTCTTAAATTTTTCAAACTGGCAGATTACACATCTAACAAATTATGTTGTCTGGAAAGCACCATCCACATCACACTTCTCATGTCGATATATAAGTACACATACTAATAAATATAGGAAGCTTGCATAGTTGTAACTCAAATACAAATATTTGGCATAATATAATTATAATTAATATACCGCATAAGATTATTCAAGTTTTATGAATTGACATTGAAACTAAAACACCAATAAGCTAAGGTACTTTTCACCACTCACCTAGTTAGATATTTTATAAACAATTAGTCTTATCTCACAACTCATGATGACATTTCTAGGGCTACCATAATCCTCTGCTAGCCATGAATTTTATTCGGTTAAAGCAAAAAAATTGCTGGACAAAACCAAAATTTATTTTGGTTAATGAAATAATCGAAATTCATAAAATGGTTAACAAAACCATTAAAAACTAAGTGCATCCACAATGATTAAAGGTTATAGAGTTCTTAACAGATTCCTAGGTGTCATGTCAGCGAAAAATATTTTTTTATTTCCTAAGCAACTCCATTCATTTGTTCATCCCTACAACAAGGAAATTTCTTAACCTTCTCACTCCTACTAATATTTTGTTTAATGTATTAATATTAAATGAGATGTAGTTGAGATGAGAATCGTAAAACTATTTTGGAAAGCAATAAATATTTTTTTATTGAATGTGTCAGACAATACAGGAAAACAACCAATGAATTTATTTTTCTATATATTGCTTAAATAAGGAACGATAAAAGAGAAATGATGTGGATTTCACACCACTGCAGACCTTTCCTTAATTTCTTACTGACAAATATAGGTGAAATCTACACTGGATGAACAAAATAATCACTTTTCAATTTTAAGGGTATAAATTGAATCATATGGACAACCCTAACTTCAGCAACGTAAACGTTTATGAAGTAAGTAAGGCTACCAATATAGATCGATACTTCTACTAATAACTAGTTACGTTCATTTGCTTTTCTTAAAAAATAAAAAGAAGTATCAGCATTCTATTTTAAAATACATATTTTATTTTATAGTTACAGTACCGACATATAAAATTATAAGTCCGCTTATAGATTCCCTGAATGCTGCAAGGCATAATATTTATCATTCATCTAAATAAATATTAACCTATCATTCCTATTACAACGGTTAAACAAAACAAAGACGTGCCATAAGGCTGACGAAATTCAAATTTGGTGCTATGATTGGAGGTGACTGCTGCACACTATTCAAAAGTAGTATATAACACACATGATATGATTCCTAAGCAAAAAAAACAAATCTGGCTTTCATAACACGACAACGTTGTGCAAATTTAAGCTAATCAGTTTAAAAATGTCCCAAAACCCTAGGACCTTAAATTAAGAAAAATCAATTTGAGACGAACATATTGGAAGAGACCCACACATAAGAATTTGGCATTTACTTGACGGAGGATGATGAGCCCATACCCATCGGTAATTAAGAGGAGCCACTATCCCTCCTATGCATGAAACTGCCAGTATCCATTCCAAATAACTGTCACTGGCAATCCAAGAGCACAGAAGAAACAATGAAATGGTCAAATGTTACAGATTTTGACGGAAGAACCAGTAAACAGGGGGCATAAATGAAGCACATCATGTTTAAATAAACAATTCCCAGTCAAATCTTAAAGTACTATATGATTAATAACAACCTTAGAATATTAGAAATTGATTTTAACGAATTGCAATACACTACGAATCACCTTGGAAAACTGACTTGAAGCAAAAATGTTCATTCAGTTTTTACAAGTCAAGAATATTAGTTTCCATCATCTACGTTTTATCTCGATGGTATTCAAAGGTGCGAGGGGCAAATGTATATCCTTGTACCCCTATCAAGGTGAAAACAAGGCATAATCTGTAAGTATTGCAGACAACGATGTAAAGTGAAAAACTACAAGCTCATGACGTGGACCCAAGGCCAAGGCATAAGGAGTTCCACCGATCCTCAAGTATATGTTTAAGCAACAAAAGAACGAGGATTATCTAAGAGCCACATAAAGAGTTGACAATAACGAAGTAAACAGGTTGACACACAGTTGCAACTGAAATGGTTAACCAGTCTGCTACATCAACCATTTATTAGTATTAAATGTTCACTTATCAAAAAATTAGTATTAAATTTGCATGCATTAGTTAATCTCTTTTTCTTTTATTCTTGATCTCAAAACTGAGCGACCACACAAACCAGTATGGGAAAAAGTTAAAGATGATAAGTTCAACTAAAAAAAAAAGATAGAAAAAATAAAACAGAGCAAACAAGCAATTTTAAGAACCTGTTGAAAGCAGAGATGGCGACAACATGACCAGACGTAAGGCCCAGCTCACGGAGCCCAGCAGCGAGGCTCAGCACGCGTTCAACAAAGAGCTTACCCGTCTTCCACCCGCCGCTGGTGACATTCACTCGGCAGCGACGTTGCAGAGTATAGAGGCGGCTCAAACACTGACAAATGTGAGCTCTAGAGGAATTATTGTAGCCATTGACGACACTCATTTCCACTTACTACTCGTCAACGACGAAGTGAACCTGTACAGCCCAGGGAGAGACAGGAGGAGAGAATTTTGATGATCCGTTCCGGGATTCCCTATTTGGATGGGAGATAGAGGATAAGGGTCATCACTTATGACGCGCGGTTAACAGATTACGTATCGGAAATTTGGCAAAGAAACTGGGTCGTTTGGCACGGGGCAAAAAATAAGAATTCTTGGAATTTTAGATGTGCCAATGTGTGGTTAATGGAATTTTAATTCTGAGAATTATCCAAATTCCAAAAAAGATGGCACTCATTGAGAATTTGATTCCCTTTAAAATAGATAGGAATTGCTATTCCAAATTTGTTCTCTCGAGAGTAGTCGCGTCTATATTACGTGCTAAATTACAAGTTAATTTCTTTTTGACTATTTATTTACATAGTTGGCACCGTTTTTATAGGACTTACAATTCTCTCTCCTTCAATTACTTAATTTACTTCAATTCATTTTTTTCAATTTTATACTAAATACATGTGTTCTTTGTTGACAAACCATATTATGGTTCATTTACATATTAAAAATATCATAATTTAATTAATAAAGAAGAGTTTCCACATTAAAAATATGCATGAACAACTTTTTTTTGTTATACAGTTCTCATTTGTTTTTATAACATTACAACTTGTGTACATAATAACTTAGCATTTAGTATTTTTATATGATTCATATAATTTATGATTAATAAACTTAGTTATTCTATATTCTAAGTTTTATTTCAAGAGTTATATTTTCTAACCAAACAAAAGAATACGAGGGAAATATGGTTATTGTATTTTATAATCTAGGTGGATTCCAAGAATATAATTTTCAACCAAACAAAAACATAACTAATTATCAAGAATTTTGATATTAACAACCAAACAAGAGAATGTTTAATTCCAAGAATTATATTCTAAGAACTAAATTCTTGGAATTTACATTAAAAAAGAAATTACTATTGGTTAATTGATGAAATGCAAGAAAATTAAAACAATAAATAAATTATAATTTTTCACTATATTTTTGTAAAATTCATGAAATGTCACTGATTAGAAAGAAAAAAAGTTTAAAATATCCATACTAGTTACTAAAGTATTTTTAAAGTTCATAATATGCCCTTAAATGTTAAAATTTTTAATAAAATACATTAAAAAATTCAAAATACTGTAAAATATAGGTTACTATAATGAAATATTAAAATATCATGAAATGCCACCATATTTTTGGCTAATTCATAAACTGTAAAAAAAAGTCACTAAATGCCATTACATTTTCGTAAAAGTCCATAAAATGCCACTAGGTCATTGACTAAAAGAAAAAAAAAACAAAATACCTCACCAATTAGCAAAATACTTTTAAATAGATCTGACAATATGGGTCGTGGGTTAGGTTGATATCAACCCTAACCCAACCCTATTATAAATATCATCAACTCAACCCAACCCAAAAATGGGCGGGTTTGAAAATCATGACCCTAACCCAACCCGTTTAAAAACCTTCAACCCTAACCCAACCCACCAACCCATTTTTTAAGCATACAATAATTTAAATGGATTAGGAGTAGAAATTAATAAAACAATCCAAAAACATCCAGTGCTAGCTGGCACACTAATTAGGATGAAAAAAAAAGGAAGAGAAGTAATCTTGCTTGATCTACCCATCTTTAAACAATTTCCATGTTATGCAAAGAATGTAAAAGTATTGCACCAATTTCCTATGAACAGAATAATCACGTACTTTTTCCAAAATTTTATATTTATTAATCTGAGCCTAAAGCTTTACCACTGTTGTGGAGGAATCCGATCTAGATATGCACATCTTAAAAAGGGGAACGAAAATGAAAATCTTAAGCATTAGAGAAATATAATAAAGACAAATCTTTAATGTTATAAAATTAATAAACTAGGAGCTCAAATCCTCAAACTATAACTGATAGTTTTAAAATAATTACACTTGTTTAAACTGAGAGCTCATGCTTGAGAAAAAATACAGTGACAATCACTTAATCGTTACCAATAGTTGAGGAACTTTTTTCGCACACTATCTGCATGTTGGCTTCAAAATTCACTAAGAGGTCTATAATGAAGATCCTAGTTACAAAAAATTATATCACCTAATTTGTTCACCCTTCTAGATATATAAAACATACCTATATTCTCAAGAACGTAATGGCAGTGAGAATAAGGAAAACAAACCTTGGGCAGTGAAAAGCGATATAGACATGAACAACATAGAGAAGAAAAATGGATATGAGTCTGCAAGACAAGAGCATTTGGGTTTTTAACATTATGTTAAGGTCTGGTTGGGCCCTATGTTTGATATGCAGCTGGTTGGGTTGTTTGTTTAGTTAAGATTATGTGATATCATTATTCATTAAAGGTCTGATAGTTCAAGTACACTTGGGCTTGACTAAGATATAATTTGATCTAAATATAATATATATACATGAGAATTAATATTTTTATTTTTTATTACAAATATATTTTTAGGTTTCGGGTTGGGTCATGGGTTAAGATCTCTACCCTAATCCAACCCACAAAATTAGCTTATCGCGAATTCGAGCCTGACGATGTCGCCACAATATAATATGGAGATGGTGACATGTCAACACTCTATTGGATGGTAATAAAGGAAAAGGAAAAAAAGAGGGAATAAGAGGGAAGTGAGGCACGTAGGGGTGAGGAATAGGTGAGTAGGAGAGAGAATTTTTTTTTTCAAAATGTCATAACTTACAAAATATATGTACAAAAATAAAACAAATTATACCATTGTTCATCATTTTTCATACTTTTCAAAACAAGATGCATCATGGATATGTTTTGATAAATTTAATTTTTGTATGTACATATTTTTTAAGATTCATTATGAATCTTAAGTTTAAGAAAAGTGAATCAAAGGTTGTTACAAAGTGAATCAAAGGTTGTTAAAAAGTGAATCAGAGAGTTTGCTTAAATGTGAATAAGGTTTAAAAAAAACGAATCTCATAAACAGAGATTGTTTAACTAAAGTGATTCTGATTGTTTGACTAGTGTGAATCAGAGGTTTTAGAAAAGTGAATCAAAGGTTGTTAAAAAGTGGATCACAAGTTGTTACAAAGTGAATCAGAGTAATAAGAGTGAATCTCGTAAGCATAGATTGTTTAAAAAGTGATTAAGAGGTTTAAGAAATGTGAATCAGAGGTTTTTATAAAGTGAATCATGCGTTTAAGCAAAGTGAATCAAATGTTTAAGAAAAGTGATTCTCATAAATAGAGATTGTGTTTAACTAAAGTGAAGAAGAGGTTTAAGAAAAGTGAATCAGAGGTTTAAGAAAAGTGAATCAAAAGTCTTTTAAAGGTGAATCAAAGGTTTAAAAAAGTGTATTTTGTTTAATACTAGTAAAAGTTAATCATACCACAAACTTATGCGAGTGTGGTTTTTAGGGTGTTTTGGGGGGGAGGTAGGGTAATCTTTTTTGTATTAGTTCTACACTTTATATTGTCATCACTACTCGACAGTTTTTTAGGGTTTGTGGTTTAGGGTTTAGGGTCGTTAGACAATAAACCCTGCACTACAAACCATAAAAATGTCTTCGACGTTTTTAGCTATCCTAGGATGGTTTTGAGGGTGTTTGGGGTGTAGGGTAATCTTTTTGGCATTAGTTCTACACTTTATATTGTCGTCGCTGACTCGACAGTTTTTTTGGGTTTGTTACAAACCATAAAAATGTCTTCGACGCTTTTTATTTTACTATAGTGGTTTTTAGAGTGTTTGCGGTAAGATTCATTTTGTTAATGAATAAGGTTCATTTTATTATGAAAGAAGATTCATTTTGCTAATGAATAAGATTCACTTTAAAAATACCTAATATATACTCATTCTAAAAATTTAAAATTTTAAGTTTACCAAAACATATCCATGATACATCTTGTTTTGAAGAGCACGAAAAATGATGAACAATGGTATATTTTTTTTTTATTTTTACACTTATATTTTATGAGTTATAACATTTTGAAAAAAAAATCTCTCTCCTCATTTATTTTTCTCTTATACGTATAGTAGAGTATAATAGAGGGAGGATTTTTTTTTTTAAAAAAAAGAAGCACGGAGTAGTAGAGCGTGATTGCACCGGTCCCTATCCATATTTTTCTGTTTTTTTTTCTCTCATACATATACTGACACTTGGATCACTCACCATATTATACTCGCCAGGGTCTCTGTTCCGTTAGCTTTTTACCCTAACCCAACCCAAAAATTAGATGGGTCAATAATCAAGACCCTAACCCGCAAAAGTATGGGTTGGGTTCGGGTTAGGTTTCGGGTTGGGTCAAAATTGCCAGATCTACTTTTAAAGTTCACAATATGACCCTAAGTGTTAAAAAATTCACTAAAATTCACAAAATTTAAAAAATTGAAAAAAATATATATTCAAAATCATAAATATTGAAAAAAATAAATATTTTTAAGATTTATTAAAAAAAACTATCAAGTATCATAAAAAGAATATAGTGTACTAAAGACATAAATTATACCAATTTTTTCTACCCATTATTATCATAATTTATACCAATTAAGTACCATAGTTTTTACCATAATTTTTAAATTAATTTTCTACCAAGTTAAGTTATTTATTTAACACAAATTACTTTATATTTTAACTAATATTTAGAAAATTTATTTAAAAAATTTTATATTTATTTTAAATAATTTTAGGACTATTTTTTGTTATCTATAAAATATTACATAAATTTATCTATAAAATAATCACAAATTATAAAAACTAAATTGTCGAAATATTAGTTATAAAATATAAGCCAATTTATATTTTTGAAAATATATTTTTTTATTATTTATTTTACAAATAATTTATTTATACTTTTTAGCTAATATTTTTGAATTTTTTTAGAATTTGTATTCTATTTTGCAGAGAACTTATGACAAAATATTTTCTAAATAGAATAAAATTTTTAACAAAATAAAATTTCTAAATACTATTTTGAATAAATAATTTAAATTGATAGAAATTTTTTAAAAAATGTATGGTACTGAAAAAATATCTATAAAATATTTACTTTTTTCAATGCGGTATGATATTTTAATATATGTTTATTTAATTTCTCAAATTTCATTAAATGCTATTATATTTTAGTTAATTCACGAAATGAAAAAAAGTCACAAAATGTCACTACATTTTTGTAAAAGTTCATAAAACAGAAGAAAAACAGAAAAAATACCCCTACTAGTTAGCAAAGTACTTTTAGAGTTTATTATATGCTCCTAAATGTTAAAAAATTAAACGACACAGTGACATTTCATGGACTTTAAAAGTACTTTGCTAACTAGTAGAGATATTTTTATCTTTTTTCTTCATGTCAATGACACAGTGACATTTTATAGAATTTTGTAAATATGTAGTGACATTTTGTAATTTTCTCTTTTTGGGACCATCTCATGAATTAATAAAAAAGATAATGGTATTTGATGAAATTTCCTAATATAATTAAACCATCCGTACGAATGTGTCGGGGTGTTGTCGGCGAAAACTTTGTTTAATAACCGATATATTACATATTTTAATTATAATTATAAATAATACTTTTTCCTATTTATAATATTTGTTTATGTTTGGCTATTTCTTGTAAAAAGTAGTAAAGTTATGTGTGTCATCATCTATAATAACATTGAAGAACATTTTAGACTAAATCAATTTAGACCCGGTGTTTCTATTGCTTAGAATGAGATTGAGCATTAATGTTGTGTGTTTCCACATGCCGGTTGATGTCCTGGAGCTTAAGCTGGTTTGTGATGCGCAAATGATTGATGTTAGAAAATTATGTGACTATATTTAGGGCGTTTGTTTTGGGGTAATCAGGAAAGTGAATCGGAACTGTTGTTTGTTTTGTCAGTTTTTCCTATTTTTAAGAAAGGGAAGTGAATGGTATTACTCCAAAACCTCTATTTTGATTCCCACCCCTACTAGGGAATGAGATTCTCTACATGTTGACTGGTGACATATGACCATTGGCCGATGACTAATGACCATTGACCGATGACCGGTGAATGTTGACCGACAATTAGTGACCGTTGACCGTCAACCATTGACCATTGACCGGCCGTTGACCGATTATTTATTTCATTCCCCAGCTTAAACAAACAGCCCGGAAAAATCAAAAAGAATTCTTTTCTATTCCCCATTCTCTTTCCTGATTCCATTCCGTTCCCCGCTCGATCGGATTTCTGGTACAAGCACTCAGAATTTAATTTTTTTCCATCATTGCTTCTTGTTTACAAAGTCATATATACTAAACTTTACACAATCAAACAGGATCTTAATTTCAAAAACTATTTTTTTTATATTTTGTAAATAATGTACTATTTTGGACCAAACTCGTGTTTAAATAGAAAAATTTACAAAAAACAAATTAATAAACTAAAAAACAATAAAAAAATCTGAAAAAGTAAGCGACCATTTTGGGTTATTACTGACAAAGTACCCATAACAAAAAGTACATATGTGAAGAAAGAAAAGTAGTGGTAGGACTAGGATTACACATATAGTACGGAAACTAAAGTGTTTGTCTTCATACAAAAAACATGAGATATTTTTTATACTAACCTTATCCGAAACTAATTCTTAAAATAACACTCTAAAATTTGAAATCGTCTCTTTAAAAGATTATTTCACTTATTTATGGGAAATGAGAAATCGTCTTTTCAAAAGATGACTTTAGAAATTTCTCTCTGAGTTAAACTGAAACATCACGACGTTTTCAACACTTAAATTTTTTAAGTGTTGGGTAACAGGTGAAATCATCTTTTAAAGATACGATTTATCACGAGAGTGTTATTTTAGGAATTCGTTTTAAAAGGAAGTTAATAGACATATTTATTTTACAAATGAGGGTTATTTGGGTTTTTTTACTTCCTCATCTACTGTAATATAAAAACACACTCAAGAACCCATAATAATATTGCGTTTTGTTCTTCCTCAAAATCTTGCACTATGCTCGGTTTCTTTCTTCCAATTGCGCTGTTCGATTCTTGCTTGATCCAACATACGGTTTAGAATTTGTGGACTGAGGCGCAGATAGGGTGAAGGAGGGTGGCATTAGGAGATATTGATCGAAGGTGGCCGAAGACAGTGACCAAAAGGGGGAAGTGGTGGTCGGGGTTAGTAGGCAGAAGAGGTTGTGGTGATGTCAAACGAGCAAGAAGATAGGATGGGTAAAATCTACTCGAGGAAAACAAGTGGAATGGGAATAAGGTTCTATAGGGGAGGTAAGGAAATGGTAAAAAGGGTTTCCTATTTCTAAATCAAGGGAAAGGGAAGAATTGATTTGGGCAATATGAACAACATCAAAATAAATCGGGACTCTTCATTCACCTCTATCTTTCCCTTTACCGATAACCCATTAACAAACACCCCTAAAACAATTCTATTGACCACGATATAACTACGTTACTTGCGGCACCAGAATGTTCTTAGTATTTATCCAACCCTTGGTACTTTTACCTCTTCTCAAAGGTAATTTGTATTCCTTGATGCAATTTCATTCCATATTTTAAGAAGATGGCATAGAATCACCCTCTAGAAGTAAACAGAGGAACAGATCTTTCAAATTCCACCCACAACGTTTGTGCGCTAACATTAACTACTTACCCAAAGCTGAAGCTGCTAAATCGTCTCTCGAGTTGCTCATCCAGACATGTTGGAAAAGACAGGCGCAAAGCAATGTGGGTGATTGGTCATCGGCTATGTAAGAACACACCCATGGCATTTTACCTTATGAAAGAGCAAGGACTCGAGTCTAGTAGTAAACCATACACCATGATGTTTCTTCTAAAGAACACCAACTTGATCGCTCTCTCTTCCACTCTTCTTGTCCTTGGTGATTCTCTTACAACCGCACTACTCTTCAGGCTACGATGACCAAATTGAAGTTTCAAGAAGCTACACGCCAAGGAGAGCATTGCTGGAGTTGGAACACAAGGCACAACCTGCGCATGATGTTCCATACGGCCCAAACCGAAACCAGCAACCAGCCTCCTTTTCTAATGGATGGCGGCAACTGAGGGAAAATTTGCCACATGATGTTCCATCCGACCTCAACCTAAGACAGCCACCGGGTCGGCAATCAGATCTTTTTGCTCATGATGAATCGGTGCAGAAAGCTCAACTAACGCATGATGTTCCTTTCGGCCACAATCAAAGAAAGCCACCAGCGCCATCAGGTCCACCGTTTCCTCTCTTTGCTCAGCTGGGGTATGATGTTCAGTCTGGCCCCAACCACAGACAGACACCAGGCCTACCACCAGCACTTTTCTCCCACAAACTGAAGGTACAACCAGTGCATGATGTTCCATCCGGTCTCAACGGAGACAGCCACCAGGCTCACCATCAACTCTATTCACCCATGGGAAAGCTCAGAAGAAGCGGGTGCTGCGTGCTATCCCACCATCTGGCCCCAACCCTGAAGAGCCACCAATACCTTCATTTGCTCATTGAGAGGAGAGAGGGAGCTTAAATGGCCATACTTCACCAACAATTTTGTGATCACAATTACTAGTTTGTTTGGGTCTGTTTTATCACTACTCAGTTCATAATAAGCATTTCATGTAACAGAAAAAAAAGTTAAAACTAAATAATACATTTCAAAGCATCCATCATCTCAGGGATGAGAGATCGCATCTTCTTCTGCCAAGTATTTGTTTAACTTTTCACATATTACGCAATTATCTGTCTGAATCAGTCACTGATCATACATGCTATAAAACAAGGACTTCTTTCCCTGTTACTAGAAGGGTGCTCTCTCTTTCTTTTAAATTACAGTAATAAATGACGCAAGACAGCTTCACAAAGAGCATACCAGAGGCACTATTTTTTTTTATTAAACATCAGAGCTTACTCTTTGGGAGTCCAACTGCTGCTTGTCTTGATCTTTTCTCGACTGCTCTAGAAAGTTGCTTAACCGCTTCTTTATGCCGTGGCTTGCTCAGCCAGAGACCTCCATCCACAGCAACTGTCATCCCATTTATGAAATTGCCTACGTCACAAGAACAAAGTCAGCAGGATTCTGCCTACTATTAGTGATTATTTTAAGAAAAAATAAATAAATGAATCTGCAGTTTTTTTATCTTCTCAAGTTAATCTCTTCATGGAAGCTTGGCCCCTAAAGTTAGAAGAACAAGTATTTTGTTATATACCAAGATTTACAAATTATATAGTGTATTTGCTAAAGAATATTAAACGTGATGCATCAAAGATAAGATACTCCATATAATTAGGCAAATCTTGATTCAACCTCTTTCTATCTCTTTCATTCTGCTAGTTAGCATAATGGAGGAACAAGAGAAAAAAAAAGCTGAGATGGGTATAGGTCCGGTTAGAAAGGAATATCAACAGCTCTCATATAATGTTAGCATAACAACAAGCGTAGAAAGATCAGTTTCAACAGCTTTTATCATGTTATATAAAATTGTGGTAAGCCTATTCTAGTCCCAAGTTAATCTTTATCTACGATAATTAAGTAGAACGAAAAGGCATCCTAAGAATTGTACAGTTGGTAGAGTAAAATTTTCATCCTGCAGTGTTGCTTAGTTCCTCCATAGCTTGTTTATCACAATTTCTGAGTTGTTCATCTTTTCTGCCAAGATATATGCTGCTCTGTATACTTTTTTTCTTTTTCATCATTTTTCATTCTTTTCTTTTACTACAAAATTGAAGAGTTATATATCAGAGCCATATTCAACGCGTAAAAATTGAAGAGTTTCTCTTTTCCATCAAGTTATTCACCAAATCAAAATATAGTTTCTACTTCTCCAGAATTTAACAAACTCAAGTCTCCATTCAAATCATAGCCCAATATATATTATACGGTAACACAAGCAACTAAAGAGGACATATCAGAGCAGCATCCAAAGCCTCCATCTCCAATTGCTTATTCTACATCCTTACTCGTCTCTCAAAGCAACTACCAAAAGCCTTATACACACCCACAGAGAGAGCTCATTAATTTCAGCCAAAGTAAGAAGAAACTGAATTTGTCATCTAGGCTCATTTCCTGGAAAGATGAGTGAAAGTATTACAAAAAGCTCATTTCATTATACTTTCTAAGGGCCATGAGTAAGTGTAGAGCCTTAGCAATTGTTGTAGGGAACTTGCCATTTTAGAGAACTATGTAAGAAAAGGGCTTCGGAGGCACATAGTGTTAGTTATCTAGATCTTTAAATACTATGGCAGGTAGGGAAAAAGGATAATCATTGAAGTTGGTGAGTCTCAGGGCAGACATTAGCCTTGCAGTAGAATGGCTCTGTGAGGGAGTAGATTGAAGTTAGAAAGTCGCAGAGCAGACATTAGCCTCACAGTAGAATGGCTCTTTGAGGGAGTAGTTTTGGTTACAACAAGACACACACTGTAGGCATCTGCTATCTCCAACTTTTTGATCTATATCTCATAAATAGCCCTTTTTGACAATTTAGAGTTTAGAATGAATTTGTAAAGTCATACATAGATTGAGCAAAAAGCTTGAGACTAACCAGCATTTGAAGCCAGGTAGACAGCAGCCATGGCAATATCCCATTTTTCACCTAGCTTAAAAAGAGGCATATATTCTCTAGATTTATTGGTCATATCTTCAGGGGCAAGTTTACTCAAGCCCGGTGTACCACTAATGGGGCCAGGAGCAATTCCATTTACCCTAATATCATAGTCAGTTCCCCACTCCAGGGCTAGATTTCGGGTAGTAGCATCTACGGCTGCCTGAGATGCAAAAGCAAAATGTTGATGCAATGAGAGAGAAAGAATATTAAACCCCATCGACACACATCAAAGGGAATCCACAAATTGAGACACGAGTATCAAACCTTGGCTGCACACAAATGGATTGGATACCAGGAAGCACTATAATGCAAGGTGGCACTTATGTTTAATATTAAGCCACCACCATCCGTTGATGGCTTCCCCATTCCACCCTTTTTCAGATACTTCAGGGCTTCATGGCACATAGTGAATGTCCCAACAGAATCTATATCCAGTACTGCAGAAGAAAGTTGATAGGAAACTTAAGTCTAGCATGAAGGCTCCACGTAAAGCTATTATACCATCCATATGAGCAATATGCATTGGAGTATGTTTCATTGAATCATAATACATTATGCATTATGAGGATCAGCTATCACATGTTCCTTCCCCTAACAGTTATTCTCCACAAGAAGAGGAAAAGGTATAGTTTACTGGGCTACCCTTTTAAAATGACTGTCGTTACTTGTTTAGATTAATTCTTTTTTATGCAATTTTTTAAAGATAATTAGAAAGCAGATAGTTCAGGAGAAAAAATGCAATTGAGTACTATCTCAGCTTGATATGCAAATTTCAGGAGAAAGGTAAGCTTTTGTTTCATGGCAAAGTGTGAGAGTTAATAAAGATCCACTTAATCTAGGTTTAGTGCGGTCACAAAGATTTCAAAATAGGTTCTATGCTACCTGTCCGAAACCCATTTGGTGACAAGTCTTCTGGAGACACCAGAAAATTTCCAGGTGCAGCATTTACAAGAATGTCAATCCTACCATAGTGCCTAAAAGTTGTTTCGATTACCCTCTTTGCATCATCTTGCTTGCGAACATCTCCATCAATCCCAATGGCCTGTTCTTTTTATCAAAAAGGTAAAGAGGAGAAAGTTCATACTTGTAACCCTAAAACAAGTCACTAATCATGACTCTTGACAAGTTATCTGCTCAATAGTTTATATACGAGGAACTCAATCCCAGATGAGCAAGAACACTTCCAAAATCATAACAGATCTTGAAATCACTAGCAAAGGTAAAACATGAA
Source organism: Limonium bicolor (assembly GCA_023374045.1). Taxonomy (NCBI): domain Eukaryota; kingdom Viridiplantae; phylum Streptophyta; class Magnoliopsida; order Caryophyllales; family Plumbaginaceae; genus Limonium; species Limonium bicolor. Next base: position 269,802,435 of record CM041777.1, read on the forward strand.
GCACCCATGAACTAAGTAAAGCCCCAACCGTGGAAAAAACAATGTGTAAAATATAACCTTCCACAATTTGTGTCACTAAATGGCAATCATGCATGCTTCCAGAAGCATACCAGAATAAACAGATAGCAACTGCATAAACTATTAGTTCGGTAGGTTTTTGTTTAGGATCATGGATTTAAGTTCATGATCAGGTATGGGCATAAAATCCATTGACCAGACTTAAAATTGAAGGAAATTCCACATTTTAAGTAATGTTACTATATTTTCTCACAGTAAACACATCAGACATCGTAAAAACAGCCATAAGACCTAAAAGACTGCAGTTTGGCGGTAAAGACAGGTCGGGTTTCAGAATTTGGCTCCATTCAGCAGATACCCAACACGCTCCTGTCCAGGATTCAAAGAATCCAATTGATACAACTACACGAAGCATTTATCAACGAATTACACATTAGCTCATTATTTTCACCATATCACTCTACGTCAAGACTTCGTACGTTAAAAACTCAGCTACTGTACACGGGTGGGAAACAAATAAAAACCCAAAATACTAGGAATCAAATCTCTGTAAGAATAACAACATAGGAAGGAAAAACTCCGCATAATCAAAGTTGATTTGCTTCCAATATGTCAATCAAGAGCTTTATAGGATTGGTAGCCGATTGAAGTCCAGATTGCAAGAGAAACAAAACCTAGGTTTTCAGGGAAGAGAAAGAGAAAAAGATGACTTGGAAAGGAGAAGGTGGTTAGTTCCGGGAATGCCAAGGGATTGAAGGGCAGAGACGGCAGCGTCTATAACAGCCTTGCGGCGGCCCATAATGGCGACGGAAGCGCCATGTTTGCCCAGCTGAGTAGAGATCTCAAATCCAATTCCAGATGCTCCTCCGGTCAATAATGCTACCTTCCCCTTTAGGATGTCACTCTTAAAGGGCGACTCCATCATAGCCATTGCTGATTTCAGAGTATGGGGGGTGTTGGGTTCCAGCTGATGGCTAATGGAGGATCATCGTAGCTTATTAGAAAATGAGGTGCTTGGTGAACTCGTGCTCATTACATTGCTGCCGATAAGATATTGAAAATTATAATACATAACTATAAAATTACAATGTTGACCCATATACATATTAAAATGGAATGAGGAGTTGTCTGATATACTGTTTTTTTTTTTTTTGAAAAGGAAACGCTATGATATTAAGAAAGTAAGTTCAGTACAATCTCCGGAATAGACTCCGGTGTCCATGAACCCGACGTCTGCGTAGTACGGGCATGGTTAGCTAAGGAATGCGCTAACAAATTGTCCTCCCTAGGAATGTAAAACCAAGCAACGTCCTGAAAAGATCCTAGGTTTGCCATGATACGATCCAAGATGTGAGTTGTAGAAGGCAATAAAGTTGTATTTGTGCCGCTGTGCAAGTATTGGACGAGTGGTTTGCAATCCGACACAATTCGTACCGATGCAAGTCCTGCACCTGCCCCGCAAGCAACGCCTCTTCAATAGCGCGGGCCTCCGCATCCGCAATGGTCATGGCTTCCCTTAAACAAATGCTCCCTGCTAATAACAACTGATCCTGAAGCTTGCCCACCCAAGCCAAGCCTACCCGCTGGTGAGCATCTATACTAGCATCTGTTGAGATTTCCGGCCATAGAGAAGAGGCGAGACGATGCTCCTGTAAGGCCTGTGAACTCGCCTGATCCTGGATCATTGAATGATGAAGGAAGCTAGCAGCTTGACCCCATCCCTGATCGAAATGATGAACTTGGCCATGCGAAACTTGGCACCGTGCGTACCAAAGTTGCCAAAAGAAAATAACATATCTCACCACCTCTTTGATGGGCGCATTCTGTATAAATTGGAAAAACCAGTTTTGCAGCCCTTGATCAGTAGTAATATGGGTCGGAAAGTGAAAACCGAATTGATGCCATAAATAGTTCACACATGAGCATTCATGAAAAACATGCAACATGGTTTCATTCGAGGCACACAAATCACACATGGTTGAGATGTCAATGCGGATGCGATCCTTAATAGCCGTCTTGCATGCAATCTTTGAAGAAACAAACCGCCAAGTGAACAACCGAAGACGAGGCGGGACAGGCAAGGCCCAAATTTTCTGGTAGACCGTGGCTTCACCCTTATGATGCGACGATGACGGAGTAGCAGCAGTCTTGAGGTGCAAAGCTGCATAATATGCCGATGAGGCTGTATATTCTCCAGTTTTAGAAAGGCCCCAATACCATTAGTCACCTGCGTGGTCAGTGGAAGAGACATTAATTGGAGTGGCCAGGATATGCTGAGCATCCGATGCATCACACCAAGCTGCCAGTAAATCTTCATTCCATGTATTTGCCGGTGTGATTAGCGTTGCTACAGACGCATACCGATGGACCAACGGTGGTAAACCCCATGGGAAAAGTTTCCCACCCTCCTTTGTTTTAAGCCACCGATCTGTAAGTTTTGTAGTTGTACCTGTGACAATTCCTCTACGGCCACCAAATTGCAGCAAATGACGAACATGAAGTAACGCTCTCCAAATCGGACTGGCAGAGGAAGACAACTGTGCATCAAAGCACGTAGACCCCTGTAGGTACTTTGCATGGTAGAATCGTGAGAGAAGAGAGGTGGGCTGAGTTAGAATCCTCCACAGTTGTTTCGCCAGGAGAGCTTGATTAAAACATCGCAAATCGCGGAAACCCATACCCCCTGCTCTTCTATCCTTGCACAGCGTCGACCACTTGGTCCAATGAATTGAGTTAGATTGCTTAGACCCCCCCCCCCCCCACCAAAAGTTATTAATCATTTGTTGGATCTTCTTAAGGATTGAACATGGCAACTGAATAATGGACATAGCATATGAAGGAATAGCCTGGAGGACCGCTTGAATTAATAAGGTTCTTCCCGCCTGCGAAGTCTTACGAGGCCAACTTTGGATGCGCTTCGCCACCCGGTCCTTTATGTACCCAAAGACTGAGCTCTTGTTCTTCCCAATGGTACTTGGGAACCCAAGATAGACCCCTAAATCCCCTGTATGATGTGCCTGTAACTTTGCAGCAATAACATCCTTCAACTGACGACGCAGCCTAGAGGAAAACATGACAGCCGACTTGGCAGGATTTATGCATTGGCCCGAGGCAGCCATGAAAGCCTCTAAGGTGTCCATGAGAGCTACCGCATTAGGTTCAGTGGCCTCCCCAAAGAGTACTATATCATCAGCAAATAACAAATTAGAAATTGGGGTGTCAAGCCCGGGGATACTGTAAGGACGGAACAGTCCCACCTCCGTTGCCAAATTAAGACTTGAAGTTAAAGCTTCCATACATATGATGAATAAGATAGGCGACAAAGGGTCGCCTTGCCGAAGACCGCGCTGTGGGTGAAAGAACCGTCCTGGATACCCATTAATCAGGATAGCAGTGCGGGCTGTTGTTAAGCACTGACGAACCAAGTTGATCCACGATGGATGGAAACCCATGGTGTTAAGAACCTCAAAAATGAAACACCATTCCACGCGATCAAACGCCTTAGACATGTCCACTTTATATGCAAAATGCCCTTTAGTCTGCGCTGTTGAGCGGCGCATCGAGTGCAAGATTTCATGAGACAACAGAATCTGATCTGTTATTAATCTATTATGAACAAAAGCAGCTTGGTTATGAGAGATGACCAGAGGAAGCACATCGGAAACACGATTTACCAAAGTCTTGGAGATTACTCGATAAATGGTGTTGCATAGAGAAATAGGCCTGTAGCTTGTGATTGTTGTTGCCCCTGGAGTTTTGGGTATAAGAACAACATGGGTGTCATTCAGAGAAGGAGGAACTGAATTGTCATTGAGAAAATTGAGACAGGTACTGAGGAAATCGTCACTGATGATGGGCCAGTAAGTGCGTAAAAAAGTCCCGTTTATGCCATCAGGCCCGGGCGCTTTTCCTGGATGCAGTTGGCTATATGCTCGGATAATTTCTTCCCTGGTATACGGCTGCCCCATAGCAAGAAAATGATCCTGGGAAACTCGAGTGCCAATACATGCCTGAATATGAGGGTCTGAATCGGGACATGTGGAGGTGAATAACTCCTCGAAATAACGCCTTGCAACTCTCTCAATACCCACCCAAGACGTCTGCAGGGGCTCTGTATGTGAGGACAAAGATGCAATATAGTTGTGCCTGCCTCGCATTCTATATCTGCCAAAGAAAAAAGCTGTGTTACGATCTCCCGCTTGTAACCACTGCTGTCGTGAACGCTGTTGTAAGCGTACTTCTTCTTTTATCAACAGAGAATCATAGATTTGATTCAATTCCTTCCAGCGGGTTATGTCAAAGATGTTTGGCTCTGCCGAGGCAAGGCAGTTAATCTGCCTCTGCGTCTGATCAAGTAATCGCTTCTCCACCCAATATTGACGTCGCCCCCAGGTGCGCAGCTGCTGACCACAACGCGCAACTTTGTGACAGTAATCTGATGCATGAGAGGTCCAAACTGAATTGACTATATGCTTGCATTGTGGATGTGATGCCCAACAATTCTCAAATCGAAATGGCTTAAGACCATGACTGCGCATGGGATGCAATACCAATTTGATGGGTTTATGATCTGAGTGCCCCCATGATAGATGGTAATTTGTGGCCTGTGGGAAAGCAGACAACCATGCCGGGTTACAAACAAAACGATCCAGACGACTGTGGGTTGGCCGGTGATCCCTACTTTTGTTAGTAAAAGTGAATTTGGATCCCCTAAAACCAAGGTCTTGAAGGTCGCAATCAAGCAAACAATTACGAAATGCGGCCATATTCGCAGCAGACCGATTCCCGCGGCCCTTATGCTCATTCAGAAATAGTACCTCATTAAATCACCACCCAACACCCATGGACCTTGCCATTGGGTTTCAAGATACCGAACTAAATCCCATGTTTTCCATTTAAAACGGTAATCAGTCCAACCATACAATCCTGAGAATCGCCACTGAAACCCCCCCTGAGAACCAACTATAACATCAACATGCCGACTTGACACACTAAGGACCGATACATCAAAAGTTTAAAAAAAAAAGGCAACACCAGCACTCCTCCCTTCACTGTCTCCCCCAACCCAGTAGTACTTCCTATAAGATCTAGCAAAAGTTCTAAGCTCAAAAGCTGACAACTTGGTCTCTGTTAAGAACACAAAAGCAGGTGCTTGTTGTTGAATCACCCTCTTGATCCAGCGAATAGCAGCAGGTGCACCCAAACCTCTGCAATTCGTAACCCACAGACATTATATTGGGCGATACTGGGAATCACCCAGCATCGCCGTTGCAGTTGAGCTCCCAGCTTCACCTTTTCCTCGTTTAGTAATTTCTTCCACAACTTCAACCTCCCGTAGGTCAGATTCGGATGAAGAACATTGCACAGTGTTGAGCTTACGCTTGCGAGAGTCCGACACCGTAGGTGAATGAATAAACTCACCCTCCTCTAGCATTGGGTCTGCATTGATATCGACCAGGACTGGAGCACCACCGTGTCTTTGGGGTGGGTCATCAGAGCCCTCACCGTGGTTAGCACCTTCTACGACAGAGATGGGCTTTTGAACAACTGATGGAACAGCCGATGGAACAACTGGACGAGGAGTTGGACATGGTCCACCAGAGCAGTCACCTGTAGCATCATAAGCTGGCCTGGAAGCGCCAGCAGGTCCAGCCTTTAACCACAGGCCATAGTTCAATTCCTCCTGGTTTGCGTCGGTACGGTAAGGACAGTCCCTCAGAAGGTGGGTAAAGAAACCGCACAGAAAGCAGATGTTTGGTAACTTTTCATAAGTCAGAGGCAAGACTTATGTCCTTCCTTCAGAGAGAACAGAGGTAAAGCGCAACAACGGCCTGGTGACATCCAAACTAACCTTAAGCCGCATATACGAACCGGCTCGACGGCGATCGAATTCGGCATACTCCTTGAATTTGCCAATCTGATTCCCAACCCTTCTAGCAAACTGAAGATGCATAAACTGGAACGGTACGTCATGCACATGTACCCAGAAAGGGACCCACTGAAACGCATGATCTCTTGGTGCAATAGCCCTGTCGACTTCAGAGAGCACCAACAGACCACCATCATGGGTCCAAGGGCCACGAGAAAGAATGGAATTGACAAACGCTTCGTCAGGCAAGCGAAACAAAAGGATCCCGTCTTCAAGATGGCGAACCTGGAGTGTGTACTCACATTTCCAAGCCCTAGCTAGAGTCTTTTCCAATGTTTTCATATCCACATGACGATGCATCATTAACTTTCCCAAAAAACAGCATTGAGTCAGGGGTGCTGCATCAGCATGAAGAAGATCATCGACCTGGACCGGCTCTTCCTCCGCTGCAGTGAGAGTAAGCTGCGCACAGTGGGAGGCCAGATCCTCAACAGGCGGTGGTGGAGTAGTAGCCATAAGGAAAGGAGCGATAGCGAGTGTGGAGATTTTTGAGTGTGATTGCAGAAACCAGTCAAGGAATGAGAGAGTAGCAGGGTGAATACTTGGTAATGGAAAAGCTTTCGCGAAGCAAGTGTGAGTAGTCCGGGTAGCAAAAAAGGATTTATGTAGGAGGGAAGCCGGGGAAGCGAAAAGCCATGCAAAGCTAGGTTAATGGGTTAGGGTAATGATTTTTTGCATGCTAAACGGTACTTGGAGGGTGGGGAGATGGGTTGCGTGTAATAATAATCTTGATTCATTGACAGCTGAAGAGAGATTAGATAGGAGACTGAAGCGGTACATGCAATTCAGAAGCCTAAGAGTTGGGCTGCAGATGGCGTTGGGAGGAAACCCTCGTGGGCAGGAAAAACAACCGACTTTTCCGGATTTCGTAAGTTAAGAGAGAGGAGAGTCAAAGCCACCGTTCTTTGCCTGATATACTGTTGATGAAATTTTTGTTTAAACAATTAGAATGGGGTTTTGTGGGTAGAGAGGAAAATGTTGAAGCCCATATAAAAGGGTGAGAAGGGGGTAGGCCCAAATTTTCATCTGATCCAAACTGTGTAATGTTTAAATGATATGAATGTAGATTCATGGGTTTATTTTTCCAAAAAAATAAAGGAATGAAATCAAAGATCTAAATAAATACTATTATATTGACCGGTAATTTGACAATGTAAACAAATAAAAAAAGCTCTAAGTTTACATCATGCGATGTTTTTTAATTTTACATCATGTGATGTTGGAGTTAAGAATTGAAGAGAAATTATACAAAATGTACGAGGAATTGCACGGGTGTTCGTTTATCTTTGGTTTTATTTTTGTCTTTTATTTATTTGACTTTTTAGGGGTTATATAATATTAAATTAGAGGTACTTAATTCTTCAATAATTTACCATTGTTAAGTTCTTCATTAAGATAATTTTGCCTTACATATTTCATTTCACCTCATATTAAGTACACAGATAAATACTGTCATTTTTTAAAGCTTGTGAATAGAAATTATAATCTCATAATATTTCATGAATGACGTAAAAAATTCCCAGGATATCAGTCCACCAGATACAACACGTAGCAACTCCTTTTCCAATTTTACCCTCTTGTCCATCGTATTTCTTTTTGTCACATGAAATAAACGACGATGTATATGTATATATAATAGAAAATGAAAGCTTTCATTTAAATGAGGTATAAGGGGGATAAGGGGGAGGTACATGGATAGCACTGGGCTTTGATATATTAGGGAAATTCTTCGTTCCAGGGGTGACAATTTTGACCTAACCTGATAACTCGACTTAAATCCAACCCGTAAATAGCAGGTATGTGAAATACCCCAACCTTAATATGTTAATTAAATATGTGATTATTATTTTCTAAGGCTAATTAAGTCCTTAAGATCATGGGTGAAGAAATAAAAACCAAAAAGAAAAAAATAAAATGCGTAAAAGTCACAAAACGTGAAAACGCGTTTTATTTTAGGAGGTATATAACCTTCACTAGGGTTATAAATATATTTTTATACCCTAATTACATACTAAGAATATATGGGAAAAATTCCGGAAGAAAACGGATCCAAATAATGCGTTAAAGCGCTAACGGAGTCTAAAGCGCGTTTTTCGAGAAAACCCGAAAACGTGACTTTAAACAGTCGAATGACCCCGTAAAAAAATTATAGTTTATCATATAACTATAAATAAACATTTATGGGAGTATAATAACCATTAAAATTAAATAAACAAGAAAATTCCGGAAAACGGGCCCGGTTAGTGAATAGTGCTAAAACCGGGTAAATAAATGAGTGTTTTCTGTAAAAGACAAAAACCGCTCCAGCCTGTAACAGTTATGTGGGCCGGTTTATTAATGTAGACAGCCCCCTCACACATGACTAGTTAGCTAATTAAATAAGTCAAAAAGCAAAAATAACTTATACCCACTCACCCTCTCCTCTCCTTTATTTTCTTTTCCCTTTCTCTTCCCTCTCTTTCCTCTCTTTCTTCTTCTTCCAACGTTTTTTCTCCTCTCTCCCTCTGTTGCTGAACGATGGTGAAGCCCCCATGGCTACTCCACATTCAAACTCATGCCCAAGCTCCATTTGAGCTCCAAATCGAAAATAAACTACATATTCTTCATCCTCTCATCATCCTCTATCATTCCCTCTTTTCAAAATTCGAAAATGAAGAACTTCATCTCCATGGGTTTTTCCCATTTGAAGAGAAAATGGCATATTCTTGAAGCTTGGAGTCTCCTCTCTCTCCTAAGGTAAAAATCTTCAAGAAAAACCTCATTTTTCTCCATCTTGTAGTGGTAGCCGATTTTGTCTCTCTCTCTTACCTTGTTTTTCTTCTTGGCTTTGAGCTCCATTTCAACCCTCCAATGGTGGAATAATCCCCTTCTTGATTCAAGGGTGAGAACCTCTCTTGAAAGGCCTAAAAAGGTAAACCCTAACTTGTGTTCTAAGCCCTTTGATTGGATTGAGATTTTCCTAAGGGTTTAGATAATTAATTGAGTATGTTTTTGTGTTTCTTTAATGTTGGGATGGAGTTTGGAAACTCCATTCCCTCTTGACCGGTTTTGAGAGATGAGGAGCAAGAGGAGGATTAAGGAGAAAACTTGTGAATTAAGGTAAGAAATCTACCTTAATGCCTATATAAATTGTTTTAGAATTGGGTTTGGGAAAAATAAAAGATGAAATAAAATCTGGAGCAATAATGTGCTTGATTGTGGTTAGTTGGACTTTGTGAAATGTTGGTTGAATTGAGGGCCTTGGAGCCAAGTGATTTGGGAATTGTGTTTATAGTGTTGTTTGGTGAATTTTGGATGGATACTATGTGCTGGTAGGACCCTTATGGGTGTGGCTAGATTAGGAATGTAAATTGATGTGAATTGATGGTTTGGGAGATGTTAAGTTTATGGGGAGGTTATGGCGAAATTTCGATAGAAAATAAGTGTTTTAAGGTGACTTGGTAAAATGGAGGAGTTAGGTGTGTTGTGGCTGAGTTGAGATACTTGATGACCTTGTAAAGGTGGATGGAGAATGATGTTGGAAGGATGCAAAATCTGTAGCATAATGGTGATAGGAACTTAGAATTCCAAGAGAAAGGATTTGTGTTTATAACTTGTGAAACAAGGAGTGAACTTGGGTTTAGATGATGCATTTGTCTAGAAATGATGTGTAATGGTCATTGATGCATTTGGTGAGGTTGGAAGGATGTAAAAACTAACAAGAAGAAGTTAGAAATGCAAAAGAGTGCAAAATGCAAGATGTGAGAAAACGAATTTGTTGAATTTGAGCAAGAATTGGGTGGTGGATTAAACCAATGATTTGGAGAGGTTTAATGCATGTTTTAAGGTGTTTAAACATGTGGGAAACATGTGGAAAGATTGTGGAATAAGTGGAAAAAAATTTGGATGAATTTGGAGTTCAGAATGTGTAGAAAAACGGTTTTTAAAATGGGTTCTGTTCTGGACCGCCCCTAGGGACCGCCCCTGTGGGGAGGTCCAGTGCGCAGAAATGAAAATGCAAAAACGGGTAGCTTCTGTTGTGGACCGCCCCTGGGACCGCCCCAGAGGGGCGGTCCATACCAGAGAAACACAAAAAAATTTGTTTAAGGCTCCTAATGATGGGGGATTGAATGGTAATGGTTTTAGATGATGTTTAGGCCTTGTTTGGTGACATGTAAAGGCCTTAAAGTGGGTAAACAAGTGTTAGGTTTGGTGTGAGAGTTGTGAACTTAAGATCACAAGAGTAAAATTAGGTGTAAAGGGATGACGGGGTTAACTATGGGCGCAATAGACGTTAAACAACATATGACCCCAATGTTAATGAAAGTAATTGCATTGTTACCAGTTGTTCAAGGATTGTTCGAGGAACATAGGAGAACACAATAGAGTGGACCTTGGTGACAGGTATGGTTTTCTTGCAACCTGTGTCCTACCGGATTACACCGGCTTGTATGCCAATGTGTTTTTCTGTGTGTTTGCCACCTTGCAAGATAAAGCATGAAATGAGTTTACAGTAATTCATTATTGTGGCGTAATTAATTCCGATACCGCTTAACCTTAGTTATGTGTTAAATAATAGTTAACCGACCTTAGGTTCACATAAGAGATCGGTATTCGGAATAAACGTCCCAACCCACGGGAACGTTCTAACTGCGGCTATCCGTGCGTTAGTGTATGTTGTGATTATGTGTGATGTATGTGACTCGTTTAGTATGTTGATGTCATTGGATACTGTTATCCGTGTTGCTGACATGGGATGTGATTTCCCTTATGTGATTAACAGCGTTAGTAAAACTATGTGATGTATGTATGTGATAAGTTCCATAAGGGAACCTTTAACTAATAAGTATATGTTATGTATGGAGAGGAATCCGGTCGTTCCGGTCGCGCGTATTGTTTGGGAGTTAATATATATATATGAATTAACTCCCATCCTGTTATGTTAGGGTTGTTTTCCTTCATTGGATTTCGACCTCCCACTAGCTTAGCCAAAGCTTACCTACCCGACCTCCACATCGGGCTAGGAGGGAAATTATGTATAATGTTGGTAGGGTGTCGATGCCTAAGTTCGCTTCGACTCCCTCTTTGTTATGTTACGGTTGTTCTTCCTCCTGGAATTATAACCACCCACAAGCTTAACCAAGGCTTACCTACCTCATCACTATTGGAGTTAGGGGGAAATTATGTATGTTGTGATCGGTCCTATATGAGGCCGCCACTCAAGTAAAGGAAATGTATGTATGTTGTGCTCGGGCTTATATTACCCCGGCATTCCCTAAGTAAAGTTATATCCTCTCAGAGGAGAGAAATTAAGTTGAGTATGTTATAAAGTGAAGTGTGTTGTTATTGAGTGTGTGTGCTAATTTGTGTTTGTGCCCTATTAATGGATGTTTGCTTATAAGCATGATACGTGTGAGTTTGTGCATGTTTGAAATAAATCAACCGCATGCTAAGACGACAAATAGTTGTGCGTGGCCCGGTAGCATGCGGGCTGCGGGATTACCATACCAGCAAAGGTGCTGACCCCCTTTGGGGGCTCCCATACTTTTCAGGTACAAGGAACTGGAAGCCGTTCGAGAGTAGGACGGGGTAGTGTTGTATGTGGTAGTCATGAGAATGGTGGATGTATTATAGGTGTAGTAAGACCGAAAATGTATCGGCGTTAGTTGGTAATTACTCGGTACAGCTGTAAGTAATGTATGATGATGTTGGACATGGAATGGGATTTATGTGTAGTCGCTCGGGAATTTAGTCCATCAGACCGGTACAATGTATGTATGTTAGCCTTGTTAGTCACGTGGGTGGCTAACGGCGTGTAACACCAAAGAGTTAAGTGATGTTGTGAGTTATGAATTCCGCTGCGATATGTTAAGTGTGTTGTTAGTAGTTGGGGTGTTACAAAAAGTGGTATCAGAGCGAAGTATCGCTCTGATGACTGAAATACCGAGCTTAGGAAGTACCGAGTTAAGAGTTTAGTACTTTGGGTTAAGGGTTGAGTGAGAGAGTGAGGAGTACGCTAGTTAGGGAAATACCAGTGTGTACTGGATACCTACAGTATCCATCCCGCCCTCCACAAACCCTATATTATAACTCGGAAAGAGCGCCAGAGAGATGAAAATCCTCTCTTACTCGGGAATACCCGATCTGGCTGATATTAAATGTCTTTATAAGTACGGAGGACCTGTCATACGGTAGATCCCGAAAGGTGTGATCTCGAAGACGGTCTCCATTTTAACAAAATTAACCGCTCTTGTTAGCGAAAAGTGAAGAATCTTATGCACAAGAGAATGGAATTTCCAGCACCCTGGGTCGACATGCGGAGCAGTAGAGGACACCAGCTTGCAACGCACTAACGTGCAACAGTAGAGAAGTGAAGTAGTAGAACCCGAGACGAGTGTCTACGGGACTACAAATGTTAACTAATACACCAACGATATACCAACCGATTAAGGAACTACAACACAGTACGAGGAGGATACAAAACTAAGGAAAAGGGGTCTCCCAGAATGGGAAACACCCTAGTCAATGGCTATCATGTGAAGACAGTGAGAAGTACCCAGAGGATTCATTGTTAAGATTGTAAGATCAAGTAAGGGCCAACAAGGCCACTGATGTCAGTGCGGATGAAAGCGATACCGCAACCGGTGTGTATTGAACCGATAACCAGTTAACATGGCGCACTTGCCATGGCAAGTGCTGCTACAACAAGGTTGTGTGGGAGATTTTTTTAGCAACTACAAAGTACTCAGTAAAGCACCATGAAGTTAAGTGGGATTATCATAACCGTGGAAGGGCTTATTAGCCTGACCTCAGTGCTTGGAAATACACCAGTCAGCAGGAAGCTAGACTTAGATAAGGCAAGAAACGTTGTAAAACCACGGAAATTTTTCTTTAAACCTAAAATCATTTTCTTTCAAACTCTTTTCAAAACCAGATTTTCTTTCAAACCCATTTTATTTCAATTCTTCTTTTCTTAAAACCAAACCAGAAGACCTACACCGGCCTCAGTGCCATATGGTAGGTAAGTTTTACCCAGTTACTTTTAATTAACCGGATGGAAACCGGTAAACCCAAGGGTAACAACCCGAGGAAATGGAGTGAGTTCATAATAATACAGCAGTGGATACACTTCCCTTGATTAAGTTCGGGAAGCACGGAATGCATATTATCACAGGATAATATAAGAGGAGTTGACAACAGAATACTTCACCTAGGCGTGTGACGGACACTACGAGTGTACCAACAGTAATGTGGGACGACCGCACTCCGTTAGGAGCTTGTGGGCCTGACAAACCTTCTTATGGGGTAGTCGGGTAAGTAGCAATGTATCAGTAGGATACCCCACGTATGTATACGAGTGGAGCCTGGAACACGGGAAGTAGTCGACTCCATACTACGGTCCGAAGTAAAAGTCAAGCAAGAGCAATGGATTACATCAAATGGTTGAAGTAAAGGAACCCAGTCAAGTTAAGGAAACTAAAGGAATCAATAAGTTCATTTTAAGGAAATGTTTAAAGGTGAACAAGTGCGAAGTGCACTGGTTAGTAAGTAAAGACATCGCACATGTCTTAAGAATCCTGAAGGATGAACATAATAGCTGGAGTAAGTACCCAGCCTACATATGGTGAGGCAAATGCCTAAAATGGATATGTTAATGTGCAATGATCGGGATGAGACTCCCGAGATATCAATTTCACTAAAGAGGATATTTAGCCCAACAAAGAACGCAAGGCAATGTAGTTAATTAAACATACCAACAAGTGCAAACCAGATATGATGGCATAACCTAATAACACCCAGGAGTTATCCTTAAAAGGGTGTTTGGGTCAACAATGGTTGAACAAGATACGTGACGGAAACGCAAAGGCTGAAATTAACACCAAGTTTAAACATAAGTCGTCAGAGGGAAGTCTGACATCCTTGAAGGGGCATCCCATGAAAGGAATAAATCATGGAGCCCAATACAATCTATAAACCGTGTAATATGTACGGAGAAGTGAATGTGTGTAAACAGCCTACAATGAGCAGAGCTCGAGACAATAGGGCTTATAAGCCACAAGTAAAATGTGTTAAGGAAATTTATTGATTATGGAAGTTTATGTTATATAAGTAGGTAAGCGGATAACGAACCACTGATTAAAGTGTGGGGATACCTCTTGATATGGGAGACCGCAACAGCGGTAGTTATGTGAATTAAGTTCAGGGAATGTGTTAAAGGTTGACCATGTTGTTACTATGAAAAGAGTTGTACCAGTTGTGGAGACTGAAAGAGTGATAAGTCGAATAGCAACCACCATTACGTGTGGGATGCTAGATGTGAAATGAACAACGCTCAAGGAGCATAAAGACTCGAAGAATAGCGTATTCAGCAACCAGCCAAATAAATGGCGAAACACAGTGTAGTGGCGGAAGCTAAAATAACAGTGGATGCAGTGTAAGTTAATGTTATGCAATGAGTAAGAGCACGGTGCGCAGTAAGTGACCATTGTAGAAGTATTGTTAAATAACAATGTGGCAAATAAGACCAGTTATGAGTGAAACTCAATGAACATACAAGTAAGTGATGATAAACAGACTGGGCAATAAGCCAGTAATTAATACTATGTGATACGGAAAGCAGTGTGAATTCCTATTGCAATCGCATAAGAGATTTACTGTCAAGAGTTTACGCCTCTGCACTCTGTAGGACTGAGTGTTTTGGTATTGCGCTTGCACGGTAATAATCGAGTGAGATAGCTAGGAAATTGGAAATGTTAAATGTGATAGAAGAGCAAGACTTATGGTGTGATAAAACCGATGCATAAGAGAAGCACGGTAGTACCAATCAAAGGGTACTTGGTTGACATAAGTGACTACAGTAGCACGATTGTTGAATATCGGTAGAGCATACCTCAAGTGTTGGAAATAACCGACAAAGTACTACACAAAAGGTAGTAGCTCAAACTTAACCGACAGTAAGTCGGAAGAAACCAAGTAAATCATTGTAGAATACAATAGATTATCGTGGAAATGAATGGAAAGTTTGTAACTCACCGAATTCGCTCACGGTAAGAAATACCACGCGTCGGTTGAGAAACCATTATTACCAAGATAAAGGTGATAATCGGGGATGCATAATACAGTAAGGATAATGTATGGAGCAAACTAAGCTCTAAATTATCAAGAGTTGCGCAGCAGAAACTGGTGAACCAGTGAGTCAAACGATGAATGTGAATAGTGAACATGAGTGAATGACAAACTAATGATGCCTAAAAGCCTCACAGGCCAGGATCGAAACCAGTTAAGAGTTAAAATAAACTCTAATGAGAATTCTTGGTTAGGGACTAAACCGCCAATATGACTAAGATCCTCAAACCAGAACACATTGTGTAATAAACCGCGTGGAGATAAACATTTCACGACGGTAGAATGTTCTAAACCAATGATTAACTGATTGATTACGTGGGCGTAATCCCTTTTAAGGGGGGTAGAGCGCAGAACCACTTAGTGTCTTTTACCGTACAAGTGTACGTGAACTATGATGTGCATAGCACAAAATGATTTGTTTTGATGATTGGTGTGTGTGTTACATAAACATACACATTCATCCATGGTTAATTGTGGTAATTACGCACGGAAGATGCGAATACCCTTGCGATAAGTGTGTTTATTGTGTCAACAAATATGTGTGAAAGTACAAGTATAAGGGAGTAGAAAAACTCCCGGGGAACTAAAACCCCGACAGTGTATGTTCATATGATACCAAATGTAATATTGTGTACTATATTTTGATAATATATATATATATATTATATGGATATATGTATATATACAGTATTGTGATTTATGAAGAGGTATGACACCAATGTAGAACCTAGTGAGAATTAAATTCCCTAGGTAACTTGATTTAAAATAAATCGGGAAGATGATTGATGGACATAGTTCCACCCTTGGAGATGTATGATTATGACTAGAAGGATTAAAAGATAGAAATTGGAAATGAATGTGTTATCTGTTGTTTGAAAATGAAGTGGGAGGTGAAACTTGATTATCATGAGATCAAGGGAAGCCGAACACAAATTGGGGTGGAAAGATAGTTCAACTCTGATGCTGATCACATTAGGGTTGGATGATTCTTGAAACTCCCTATAAGTGGTCACAAATAATCACATCAAGAATAAGATGCAGTTAGCAATAATTGGACTTGGAGTTGTATTGAGTTTTCAAAAGAATTTTAATTGGGTTTGAAATTTTTCAATTGGTATTTTCAAGACTTCAATAAATATTTTTAAGATTCTTAAGTGGTATTTTCAAAGGAAGGACTACCTTTATGTGACCTCGTAGAGGATTTTCAACTTGTATCCTTCCAATAAAGGATTTCATGATACTTAACCTCATAGAGGGTATCTTCCTACTACTTGCTCACGAGCTGAGGACGTATGAGCCTTTGTCTTAGGACCGGTGACATGAGAAGTATATTTTAAAGATGTATGCAATTGTTTTGATCTCCCAAAGGAACGGGGACCAGAGTGTCCATCGCGACCGGTTCTGCGGGATCACAGGGTATATGTACTCAACATGGGTCTCGAACCCATGAAGAGATGGAAAAGGAATTTCTGGTTGATATACATGCTATGACATGTTGTGTGGTATGTGTAATAATTATTATTTTGGACCTTGAGTCCTAATGTGGTTAAGTTCCGAAAGTGTTGTGTTATCAAGACCTATGTGTCTAAAGGATGTTATGTTATCAAGACCTACGAGTCTAAATGTTGTTAGGTTACCCAGACCAAGAGTCTAAGGGTTGTTACGTATGTGCAAATGTTGTTAAGGTACCCGGACCATTAAGTCCGAGGATACTATGTAAGTACGTTATGTCATGTTATGTATGTATGGATGTGTTACCCGGACCGCTAAGTCCGAGGTTGTGATGTAAAGTATGTTTGTTATGGAAGTTATGTTGCAAGTAATCCCTGTGTTCTAATTCAAATGATGCTTGGGAAGTGTGAACTTCGAGGACGAAGTTCTTTTAAGGGGGGTAGATTGAAATACCCCAAACCTTAATATGTTAATTAAATATGTGATTATTATTTTCTAAGGCTAATTAAGTCCTTAAGATCATGGGTGAAGAAATAAAAACCAAAAAGAAAAAAATAAAATGCGTAAAAGTCACAAAACGTGAAAACGCGTTTTAATTATTTTAGGAGGTATATAACCTTCACTAGGGTTATAAATATATTTTTATACCCTAATTACATACTAAGAATATATGGGAAAAATTCCGGAAGAAAACGGATCCAAATAATGCGTTAAAGCGCTAACGGAGTCTAAAGCGCGTTTTTCGAGAAAACCCGAAAACGTGACTTTAAACAGTCGAATGACCCCGTAAAAAAATTATAGTTTATCATATAACTATAAATAAACATTTATGGGAGTATAATAACCATTAAAATTAAATAAACAAGAAAATTCCGGAAAACGGGCCCGGTTAGTGAATAGTGCTAAAACCGGGTAAATAAATGAGTGTTTTCTGTAAAAGACAAAAACCGCTCCAGCCTGTAACAGTTATGTGGGCCGGTTTTATTAATGTAGACAGCCCCCTCACACATGACTAGTTAGCTAATTAAATAAGTCAAAAAGCAAAATAACTTATACCCACTCACCCTCTCTCTCTCTCCTCCTTTATTTTCTTTTCCCTTCTCTCTTCCCTCTTTCCTCTCTTTCTTCTTCTTCCAACGTTTTTTCTCTCCCTCTGTTGCTGAACGATGGTGAAGCCCCCATGGCTACTCCACATTCAAACTCATGCCCAAGCTCCATTTGAGCTCCAAATCGAAAATAAACTACATATTCTTCATCCTCTCATCATCCTCTATCATTCCCTCTTTTCAAAATTCGAAAATGAAGAACTTCATCTCCATGGGTTTTTCCCATTTGAAGAGAAAATGGCATATTCTTGAAGCTTGGAGTCTCCCTCTCTCCTAAGGTAAAAATCTTCAAGAAAAACCTCATTTTTCTCCATCTTGTAGTGGTAGCCGATTTTGTCTCTCTCTCTTACCTTGTTTTTCTTCTTGGCTTTGAGCTCCATTTCAACCCTCCAATGGTGGAATAATCCCCTTCTTGATTCAAGGGTGAGAACCTCTCTTGAAAGGCCTAAAAAGGTAAACCCTAACTTGTGTTCTAAGCCCTTTGATTGGATTGAGATTTTCCTAAGGGTTTAGATAATTAATTGAGTATGTTTTTGTGTTTCTTTAATGTTGGGATGGAGTTTGGAAACTCCATTCCCTCTTGACCGGTTTTGAGGAGATGAGGAGCAAGAGGAGGATTAAGGAGAAAACTTGTGAATTAAGGTAAGAAATCTACCTTAATGCCTATATAAATTGTTTTAGAATTGGGTTTGGGAAAAATAAAAGATGAAATAAAATCTGGAGCAATAATGTGCTTGATTGTGGTTAGTTGGACTTTGTGAAATGTTGGTTGAATTGAGGGCCTTGGAGCCAAGTGATTTGGGAATTGTGTTTATAGTGTTGTTTGGTGAATTTTGGATGGATACTATGTGCTGGTAGGACCCTTATGGGTGTGGCTAGATTAGGAATGTAAATTGATGTGAATTGATGGTTTGGGAGATGTTAAGTTTATGGGGAGGTTATGGCGAAATTTCGATAGAAAATAAGTGTTTTAAGGTGACTTGGTAAAATGGAGGAGTTAGGTGTGTTGTGGCTGAGTTGAGATACTTGATGACCTTGTAAAGGTGGATGGAGAATGATGTTGGAAGGATGCAAAATCTGTAGCATAATGGTGATAGGAACTTAGAATTCCAAGAGAAAGGATTTGTGTTTATAACTTGTGAAACAAGGAGTGAACTTGGGTTTAGATGATGCATTTGTCTAGAAATGATGTGTAATGGTCATTGATGCATTTGGTGAGGTTGGAAGGATGTAAAAACTAACAAGAAGAAGTTAGAAATGCAAAAGAGTGCAAAATGCAAGATGTGAGAAAACGAATTTGTTGAATTTGAGCAAGAATTGGGTGGTGGATTAAACCAATGATTTGGAGAGGTTTAATGCATGTTTTAAGGTGTTTAAACATGTGGGAAACATGTGGAAAGATTGTGGAATAAGTGGAAAAAAATTTGGATGAATTTGGAGTTCAGAATGTGTAGAAAAACGGTTTTTAAAATGGGTTCTGTTCTGGACCGCCCCTAGGGACCGCCCCTGTGGGGAGGTCCAGTGCGCAGAAATGCAGAAAATGCAAAAACGGGTAGCTTCTGTTGTGGACCGCCCCTGGGACCGCCCCAGAGGGGCGGTCCATACCAGAGAAACACAAAAAAATTTGTTTAAGGCTCCTAATGATGGGGGATTGAATGGTAATGGTTTTAGATGATGTTTAGGCCTTGTTTGGTGACATGTAAAGGCCTTAAAGTGGGTAAACAAGTGTTAGGTTTGGTGTGAGAGTTGTGAACTTAAGATCACAAGAGTAAAATTAGGTGTAAAGGGATGACGGGGTTAACTATGGGCGCAATAGACGTTAAACAACATATGACCCCAATGTTAATGAAAGTAATTGCATTGTTACCAGTTGTTCAAGGATTGTTCGAGGAACATAGGAGAACACAATAGAGTGGACCTTGGTGACAGGTATGGTTTTCTTGCAACCTGTGTCCTACCGGATTACACCGGCTTGTATGCCAATGTGTTTTTCTGTGTGTTTGCCACCTTGCAAGATAAAGCATGAAATGAGTTTACAGTAATTCATTATTGTGGCGTAATTAATTCCGATACCGCTTAACCTTAGTTATGTGTTAAATAATAGTTAACCGACCTTAGGTTCACATAAGAGATCGGTATTCGGAATAAACGTCCCAACCCACGGGAACGTTCTAACTGCGGCTATCCGTGCGTTAGTGTATGTTGTGATTATGTGTGATGTATGTGACTCGTTTAGTATGTTGATGTCATTGGATACTGTTATCCGTGTTGCTGACATGGGATGTGATTTCCCTTATGTGATTAACAGCGTTAGTAAAACTATGTGATGTATGTATGTGATAAGTTCCATAAGGGAACCTTTAACTAATAAGTATATGTTATGTATGGAGAGGAATCCGGTCGTTCCGGTCGCGCGTATTGTTTGGGAGTTAATATATATATATGAATTAACTCCCATCCTGTTATGTTAGGGTTGTTTTCCTTCATTGGATTTCGACCTCCCACTAGCTTAGCCAAAGCTTACCTACCCGACCCCACATCGGGCTAGGAGGGAAATTATGTATAATGTTGGTAGGGTGTCGATGCCTAAGTTCGCTTCGACTCCCTCTTTGTTATGTTACGGTTGTTCTTCCTCCTGGAATTATAACCACCCACAAGCTTAACCAAGGCTTACCTACCTCATCACTATTGGAGTTAGGGGGAAATTATGTATGTTGTGATCGGTCCTATATGAGGCCGCCACTCAAGTAAAGGAAATGTATGTATGTTGTGCTCGGGCTTATATTACCCCGGCATTCCCTAAGTAAAGTTATATCCTCTCAGAGGAGAGAAATTAAGTTGAGTATGTTATAAAGTGAAGTGTGTTGTTATTGAGTGTGTGTGCTAATTTGTGTTTGTGCCCTATTAATGGATGTTTGCTTATAAGCATGATACGTGTGAGTTTGTGCATGTTTGAAATAAATCAACCGCATGCTAAGACGACAAATAGTTGTGCGTGGCCCGGTAGCATGCGGGCTGCGGGATTACCATACCAGCAAAGGTGCTGACCCCCTTTGGGGGCTCCCATACTTTTCAGGTACAAGGAACTGGAAGCCGTTCGAGAGTAGGACGGGGTAGTGTTGTATGTGGTAGTCATGAGAATGGTGGATGTATTATAGGTGTAGTAAGACCAAAAATGTATCGGCGTTAGTTGGTAATTACTCGGTACAGCTGTAATGTAAGTGTATGATGACTGTTGGACATGGAATGGGATTTATGTGTAGTCGCTCGGGAATTTAGTCCATCAGACCGGTACAATGTATGTATGTTAGCCTTGTTAGTCACGTGGGTGGCTAACGGCGTGTAACACCAAAGAGTTAAGTGATGTTGTGAGTTATGAATTCCGCTGCGATATGTTGTTAAGTGTGTTGTTAGTAGTTGGGGTGTTACAATTCCTTTTATTTATTTATTTATCGTATATATTTATATCCTTCCTATTATATTTCTCACAAGGAATGTTATATCCTTCATCTATTTTTATTGTATTTATATATATATATATATATATATATATCTATATATATATATATCTATTATATATATATATATATACCTACATATTAAGATTTATCCAGAACATTCTTTAAGAAATTCTATTGTATTAATTATATCTAATACCTTTTAGACATATCCAAAACTGATTTATGGTTTAAAATAGAGTATTTCCCTTAGTTTTAGTTAAACATATTAGCTTCCATATTATATAATAAATAAAATGTAGTTTAGTTAAATTCCTTGATTTAATATAAGTTTCTATTTATTCCTCTCATATAAATATATATATAAATATATGTAACAATTTTACTTCACTTAAAGTTAATACCCAAATATTTATAACATACTGTATTAAATGTTAATTAGTCTTATTATATTTTCCCCAACCTATAAAGTTCATTAATCAACTATACTTTAATTTTTGATTACATTAAAAACTATATATTATAAGTTATTCTTATGAAAAACTCACAAACACAATTTTTAAAACCTTTTCCCGTTGCCCAAAAATTCCCAAACTTAATATAAAGTAACTATAACCTTTTAGACATATTATAAAAATTTTATTTCATAAAAATATCTTTTAAAATTAGCCAAAATTCCAGAAACCCCGTAACTTGTAAAAATCATAACTTATGTTTAAAAACTCCAAAACCATAATAATTTACATCAAAATAAACTAGATAAAATAAGGAATCTATGGTTAAAATTTCAAGTCAAAATACATTCGGGAAGATATTTAAATTAACCCAACAAGTTAAGACTATTTACTGAATTTTTATAGAAACTTTAACAACTTATAATCACCAAATCTAATCTTGGCCGTCCAATCTCTTAGAACGAGATCGGACGGCCCCTGTACCGCGTGTTCTTCAGCGAGTAACTTAAACAGATCGAGTACTAAATCGACGATTCCTCACAATCTACAGAACGAAATCGCGTGATTCTTGTTTCTATGGATCGTAATCAAATTTCGGTTCTATTGGTACCAATTTCCCCATTTTAATACAGTATACACCAAGATTCGAAATCAATTCGAATGTTAGGGTTAGTTCGGTTTCAGAATTAAAATCGATTACAATTCTTACAAATTCTCCTAATCTAATACGAAATTGACTAAATTAACACATGGGTTAGATCGGAAATACCATTACGAACAGCAACAACGGAGAAATTTGATCGGAGACTCACCGGATTGTGCGAATTTGGTGAATTCGAAATCGGAAACTGGAAAAACCGTTCGAGCTTGACCGTTTGGGTAGCCTACTTTGCGACTCTATAACTTGCGGTACAGATTGAGTTAGACTATGTTCTTTGGCTCAATCGAAAGATGGGACATAGATCTACACAATGATAACAAGAACTCAATCTAATATGCATTATACAGAAAGAAATTTGACCCGCAAGTTACGAGTTTACCTGTCGTTTTTCTACGATTTTATGTGCTGACAAATCAGAGACTTTGGGCGACTATATCTTCCAAACGGTTACGAATCAGGCTTGGGATTAAACATGAAAGTTGTAGATGGGTTAGAGATCTACACAACGAGCTATAGAAATCAAAATTTGGTTGAAAGACGAGGAAGTTATGGCAAGACGAACTTTACCTGAAATCGAATGAAACTGGAAACTGGGTTACGAACTCGAAAGCTGGCAACTTTGGATCAACTTTCCCGTCGATGTAGAATGAGTTAGGGCTTGTATGAGTTACGGTTGTAAAGAGGGAATTAAGGAGAAGAGAGTGGTGAAGACGGCATGGAAAAATATTGAGTAATGTGAAAGTTTAGCCGTCTAAAGTTAGGGCTAGGAAGTGAAATCGGTTACGAAAATCAGGGAAGGAAATCGGCTAAGTGTGGGCGACCCATTACAGAGTGACACGTGGCACTTCTTAAAATTTTGATTCAAAACTTCAATCCAGCATAACTTTGGCTAGGATGATCCGTTTTTGACGTTCTTTTTATCGATCTTCATGGTTTTTCATAACCTATTTATTGGTATAGGTTTCATGACCTGGTTTGACCATTCTCAAAAAGTCAACTCTAGCAAGGCTTAATAAGCTTTAAGGCTTCTAGAATTTTATATTGACTTTTATATCTCAAAACAATGTTCCAACACTTCCTAAAATCTTATAATATATTTGGAGTGTTTAATAATTTTCCCAAGATTTATTGACTTATAAATCTTATTATTAAATTCATAATACTATACAATAATATATAATAATTAGGAGAAAACCCCTAAATAAATTTCACAACCCCTTATATTAATTTAATATTCATAATTCCATATAATAATTTAATATCTAATAGTATTACTAAAGGTTTAATAAAAGAAATCCCCTAAATTAATTTAAATTAATTTAGGGGTATTTCAGCATATCCCCCTTAAAAGAAACTTCGCCTCGAAGTTTAAAAATCAACTAATAGGCACTCACACCGCTTCGGTGTGCTGAGACAATAAAGTTCCAATGAAGTTCCATACCAAACCAATCCTTTATTTCCATCCACTTCCATAACAACATTCCACTCAAGATTACTCAAAATCAAACTGAATCAGGATATACCAAGATATAACATGATGAAAATCAAAAGTCACATACTGAGTCATAATGCAAAAACCAAGCACATACAAACACCTCTCATTCTGCTAATACTGTTCTCCCTTTGCTAATAATGCAACGAGGCATAATCCGGATGAGAAAACGAAGGAGGAGTATGCCAGCATATCCCCCTTAAAAGAGCTAAGGTACGCCCTCGTACCGCTACTAATGGCACATTCAAAGAATTCAACACCTTATTAACCAGGTTTGTTGTAAATTTTACTGCACCGTTGATTTTATCTATGATCGTTACATATATTTGTATCTCTTGATTGTTATGTATTTGTATTTCCTTGGTGATTATAAAATTTTATCTTATGATTATTATCCATTCGTTAATGACTGATACGAATTTATATGTCCATATATGATCATTATCATATTAATATTTACTAAGCTATAAATCAGGTGTAACGTACTAGAGTAGTTTAAAATAATGTTTCAGATCATTTAATAATCTTCCAAAATTATCTTCAAGGGTTTATAGCCAACCATATGTTAAAACTCTATAAAATAAATATTTTCTATGACTTTTCAGTTTCAATTGTTTCTATGTTTACTTTATAAAATTTACTTATTATATAACTTCACCCAAGGCAGAATTTTGGAAAGTTCGTCCAAAATCTGATTCCTTTATCTTAAAATTTATACATTATATATATTTTAAGGTAGGGACCCTGTATAAAATTTTGGTCAAATGCATTAGTCTAATGAAAACTCACTCACTCTTGATAACTATTTTCCTTAAGGTTTGTTCTATGTAAGTATTCTTCTGATTATTAAATCTTAGTACTCTCTTAGACAATGGTGGCTTTGGTAATATCACTCTTAGTGTGTCTTTTAAAATTTTATACCTGTAATGTTAAACTTCCAAGTAAACATGAGGATTTTCAATCTTTAAGTAACTCTCAATTTTTTTTTTAAGATGCTCAATACTCAAGTATTTAAGGATCAATGATACTTAGTTTAGTATTACTCCACTCAATCTTTAAGTAACTTCTTTTATTGATTTTTTTTTTATATCCAACCAGGGGTAGATGTTGTATCTTGGAGTACCCAAACTTAATCCCCTTCCTCCATATATAGGTTTTTCACCAAAGATTTAACTCAATAAACCCCTTTACATTTATGAGTTTTAATACCGGATCTTAAGATACAAATATTGATTTGTTCATTGTGGTTAGCAATGAAATATGCCTAGCTCAAGATTTCATGATGGTAACGTCTTACCACCACTTCCCCTCAAGTTCAACACAATCCATCACCTGCATAGAAGATTATTTACAGTTAGGTGACAAGGCTTGTCTAGCCCCTAAACTTCTAGAAGTGGGTGTGCACCCCCACTACTTTCAGCCTAGGAGTTCGTCGCACCAGGCACTTCCCGTAGGGTGTTAGGTTTATGTGTTTTTTTCTAAAGTTAACATAGAGTTTTAATGTGTTTTACAAGTTTAGCAGTTGATCTTTTCTAATACGCTACTAGTTCTTGTTAGCTTAATAATTTTCTAGACTTAAGATTTATCTTAAACATTATCTTAGGTAATAAATTGATACCAAGTAGTTAATGGCTTTATTTTCAAACTTTAAAGGAGTTGAATACTTTCACATAATATCAATACTAATTTAATTATGTAAAGTTCTATTTGTATACTGTTTTCAACCAAAAGTATTCTTTAAAATTCTAGGAATTTGTGTACTAGCTTTTAAAGGATTGCATTTTTTTTTTTGCAATGTATTCTCCATGAGCATGCTTTTGAAAAATAGCTTAATATTTAGTTTATCTCAACCAAAATCTTATCGTACTTAATATAGGATGTTCCAAACTTATATATATATATATATATTTTATGTCTTCTGTAGTTTATTGTTGGAACGGTATAAACACACATCACACTCAACAAACATTCAAAAAGAAAAGTGTGTAAAGGAATCGTTCACAATTCCAAAAAGGGTTAGGAGTCGTGCCTTACTGGAGTCCTCACTTCCCAATTCTACCCCAGTTCCCCAGTTTTAAGTGCACCTATAATCTAAGTATTTCACTCGGCTTGTTTTCTCGGGTTCAGAGCGTAACTACGCTCTGAACCACTTTCTGTAACGCCCTTAACCATAAACAGCGGAAATAAAAATCTAAGGCGATTACAGACCATCGGGTTCCAAACACCCGGCACCAAACCCCACCATTACAACTTAAAGATTACAAAAGTCACGGCCTGAACCACGAGAAAACTTAACAAAAATAAGAAGTAACAAAATAAAAACTCTCCAAGCCTAATCCCATCCCAATCACTCTTTCTCTTCGTGGCCACCTGTAAGATCACACGTACCTGCAAGATAAAACCAAGCAGCCCACCCGAGAGGGGTGAGTCAGTTCCCTGGAATGGAACTGGTACAATTCTCCAAAAACAAACTTATAAAACATAACTCTTCAAATAAACAGTAGCATGAAAACAAACTCTTAAAAGTAAAATAGGGACAAAGCACTTCAAAACAATCAAGTTAAAGAGAAAAGAAAACAAGACATGAGATAGAGATAGAGAACTTCCAAACCAAGTCGTCCACTTAAGTAGTCACACCACATAGTTAGTAAGCATCCATTGTTGATGTTAGAACCAATTCTGGTTAAGAAGAGTAAGACTTAAGTAGTCACAAAATGACTAGGAGTGACATTTATCCATAACCCGTGGTAGACAGTTTATGTCTCCACCATTTCAGAAGATGATTCCCATAGACAAAATATACTCAAGAGTGGAATAAACCAATGGGAGAGATGGCCCCACCGCCAGTCAGTTGCCACAAGGGCGAGGTAAACAGACCTCCGCTGTCAGTTGCCACAAAGGGCGAGGTAAACAGACCTCCGCTGTCAGTTGCCACAAAGGGCGAGGTATAGCAGACCTCCGCTGCCACCGACCCGTTCTCAGTCATCGGTGAAAAGTGTGTGCACCACTTAGTATAAATAATCCATACTCAGTACCAAGACTAACATTTCCCATATTCCCATATATTATTAACTGCACAAGAGAAATACCAAAACACTCAGTCCTACAGTGCAGAGGCGTAAACCCTCAACAATTAATACCCAATAGAAAGAATCCATTCCCAATTAGGCTGATCAAACTCGACTCATGGATGAAACAATACCCATAGTCCAAAGGAAGAATTTACCAATACCAGATACTTTCCTATATTCCTAGTTACCCCACTAGATCATTAACTGCACCAGAGCAATACCAAAACACTCAGTCCTACAAAGTGCAGAAGCGTAAACCCTAGGCAGTTAATTCTAGTGAAAAACTAGATAGGAGGAACCAATAACCAAGGAAGTTTCACATACAGGCTCAGTTAGTCACAGCAAGCTCAGTTAGTCACCCAAACAGTTTCCCTTTGAAATCCATTCAATCAGTTGGTGTTCCAAAACTTCCATAAAGTCCATCAGCAAAAGTATCGAGTATGAGAAATCGTACAAAACATTCCATAAGGTCCAAAACACAACAAGCTGAGTACGAGAAATCGTACAAAACATTTCATAAGGTCCAAAACACAACAAGCTGAGTACGAGAAATCGTACAAAACATTCCATAAAGTCCAAAACACGTCAAGCTGAGTACAAGAAATCGTACAAAACATTCCATAAAGTCCAAACACGTCAAGCTGAGTACGAGAAATCGTACCTGGGTAACGTTGTAGCAGTTCTAATCAACTTGCGCAAACAATCAACAGTACTCTGAAGAATATTAAAGGTAATCCATCATCAACCACTCGTAGCCTATGTTACGCTTAAATAAACTCCTTACTCTTATTTCAAGTCTCAATTATCCTTTAAGCCCTCACTTAAATGTTATGTATAATCTTTGACTTGTCTGAGAACGTTGTATTACTCAAGGTTGTAAGACCAAGGAATGTATTTTATCACACTAGTTAATTGTTCCACCTTATCCACTCATTCATACTTAACCACAATCCTCACATTCAAGACTTTGAGACCTCTATATCATAAATGTGTTTATGGTTATATAATTAAATCTAAGAATTCCAATAATAATCTTAAGCTCAATACCTTTATTCTTACTTTAGGACCGACATCGTATTATAACCTATGATGGATCTATCTTAGAATACTATACTATTATTCCATAAGGTAATGATTAGGTATTTTATCAATATTTACTAGATAATCCTTTATGATTAAGTCTTCCCCTTAACTTAATTAACCTCAACCTGTATATCGGAATCATAGTGTCGTAGATGCATTTCATTACAACTTCATTGATCTTAGAATTAGAGACAACTACTAGACTCAATTATTTTATCTTCTTTAGAATGACTTAATATTATAACCATTTAATTATTTGTCTTAAGACGTTCAATTACTCTTCATCCTGAAACAACTATATTTTATTAACTCAAACTCAAACCTTCCAACTCTTTACTTAGTATCCACTAAGTAGATTATTCGCTTATTACCTATATAATAAGGTGTTTTAAGATAACCCTTTTTTATGTATCACTTACTCACATTTTAATTTCCCAAGTATTTAATTTTTACACACATTCTCCCATAGAGTATGTATAATCCTTTTGGACTTTTAATAAACCTACGTCTTAAATACATTTATTACTTACAAGATCAGGTTTCAAAGGAAGAACTTAATAAATTATTTTCCTTTATTGTATCTTAGGAATAAACATTATATCTCGACATAAGGTAAAGTCTATCTAAGAACTAAATTCTGATTCATAAGTGAAATTGTTAATTATGTAATAAGATAACCCATTCTGAAATCCCCATACCCTATATTCAAATGACACACTAATATTTCCAGTGTTAAAAAGGTAAATCAATATAATCTTTACGTAATCCAGTTTCATCTAATCAAAGGTTTAAAGATTTTAAGTATCTAATTCTATTTATAAACCTTCTTATAAATTCTAACTACTAAATACATTACTTAATTATAAACTCACAATCCTGAACATTGGTATTAATGTATTTATATGGCTTAACTAGTTGTAAGAAACTTAAGGATTATATTTAGATTAAATTCCTAATCATAGTTTAAGTAGTTTTATATCAAATCCCTTTTAATGATTTATCTAAAATATTAAGTATTACTCAATACTATAAATATTAAGAAATAATTAAATCTAGACTTATTTATCCTCTTCACATTTAGATGTAAAAGTAATTCATTTATTTATTATTGTTTATAATAAGAACATTTAAATGTAAAAGTATTTCATTCATTTTTTATTAATTATATAATAAGATCTATTTGTGTAACGCTTTATGTAAACCAATTCCAAATATTCCTAAATTTCAACTTATAATTTCTTAACCAAATTATAGATTACATTGTGGTCATTGACTAATATATACACGTATTTGAATACTGTTTATATATCTTAGAAATTCAAAGATAACTAAAAACTCAACCTATAACCTAATAATACCACCTCATATAATATTCTTTTATTAGTATCATGTAGAGGTTTAGTTTAACTCATTAATTCCTTCATATCCTATTTCTATAAGGTATTTATTCCTGAAATACCCCAAACCTTATATGTTAATTAAATATGTTTATTATTTTCTAAGGCTAATTAAGTACCTTAAGATCATGGGTGAAGAAATAAAAACCAAAAAGAAAAAAATAAATGCGTAAAAGTCACAAAACGTGAAAAGCGTTTTAATTATTTTAGAGGTATATAACCTTCACTAGGGTTATAAATATATTTTATACCCTAATGACATACTAAGATATATGGGAAAAATTCCGGAAGAAAACGGATCCAAATAATGCGTTAAAGCGCTAACGGAGTCTAAAGCGCGTTTTTCGAGAAAACCCGAAAACGTGACTTTAAACAGTCGAATGACCCCGTAAAAATTATAGTTTATCATATAACTATAAATAAACATTTATGGGATATAATAACCATTAAAATTAAATAAACAAGAAAATTCCGGAAAACGGGCCCGGTTAGTGAATAGTGCTAAAACCGGGTAAATAAATGAGTGTTTTCTGTAAAAGACAAAAACCGCTCCAGCCTGTAACAGTTATGTGGGCCGGTTTTATTAATGTAGACAGCCCCCTCACACATGACTAGTTAGCTAATTAAATAAGTCAAAAAGCAAAAATAACTTATACCCACTCACCCTCTCTCCTCCTTTATTTTCTTTTCCCTTCTCTCTTCCCTCTCTTTCCTCTCTTTCTTCTTCTTCCAACGTTTTTTCTCCTCTCTCCCTCTGTTGCTGAACGATGGTGAAGCCCCCATGGCTACTCCACATTCAAACTCATGCCCAAGCTCCATTTGAGCTCCAAATCGAAAATAAACTACATATTCTTCATCCTCTCATCATCCTCTATCATTCCCTCTTTTCAAAATTCGAAAATGAAGAACTTCATCTCCATGGGTTTTTCCCATTTGAAGAGAAAATGGCATATTCTTGAAGCTTGGAGTCTTCTCTCTCCTAAGGTAAAAATCTTCAAGAAAAACCTCATTTTTCTCCATCTTGTAGTGGTAGCCGATTTTGTCTCTCTCTCTTACCTTGTTTTTCTTCTTGGCTTTGAGCTCCATTTCAACCCTCCAATGGTGGAATAATCCCCTTCTTGATTCAAGGGTGAGAACCTCTCTTGAAAGGCCTAAAAAGGTAAACCCTAACTTGTGTTCTAAGCCCTTTGATTGGATTGAGATTTTCCTAAGGGTTTAGATAATTAATTGAGTATGTTTTTGTGTTTCTTTAATGTTGGGATGGAGTTTGGAAACTCCATTCCCTCTTGACCGGTTTTGAGGAGATGAGGAGCAAGAGGAGGATTAAGGAGAAAACTTGTGAATTAAGGTAAGAAATCTACCTTAATGCCTATATAATTGTTTTAGAATTGGGTTTGGGAAAAATAAAAGATGAAATAAAATCTGGAGCAATAATGTGCTTGATTGTGGTTAGTTGGACTTTGTGAAATGTTGGTTGAATTGAGGGCCTTGGAGCCAAGTGATTTGGGAATTGTGTTTATAGTGTTGTTTGGTGAATTTTGGATGGATACTATGTGCTGGTAGGACCCTTATGGGTGTGGCTAGATTAGGAATGTAAATTGATGTGAATTGATGGTTTGGGAGATGTTAAGTTTATGGGGAGGTTATGGCGAAATTTCGATAGAAAATAAGTGTTTTAAGGTGACTTGGTAAAATGGAGGAGTTAGGTGTGTTGTGGCTGAGTTGAGATACTTGATGACCTTGTAAAGGTGGATGGAGAATGATGTTGGAAGGATGCAAAATCTGTAGCATAATGGTGATAGGAACTTAGAATTCCAAGAGAAAGGATTTGTGTTTATAACTTGTGAAACAAGGAGTGAACTTGGGTTTAGATGATGCATTTGTCTAGAAATGATGTGTAATGGTCATTGATGCATTTGGTGAGGTTGGAAGGATGTAAAAACTAACAAGAAGAAGTTAGAAATGCAAAAGAGTGCAAAATGCAAGATGTGAGAAAACGAATTTGTTGAATTTGAGCAAGAATTGGGTGGTGGATTAAACCAATGATTTGAAGAGGTTTAATGCATGTTTTAAGGTGTTTAAACATGTGGAAAGATTGTGGAATAAGTGGAAAAAAATTTGGATGAATTTGGAGTTCAGAATGTGTAGAAAAACGGTTTTTAAAATGGGTTCTGTTCTGGACCGCCCCTAGGGACCGCCCCTGTGGGGAGGTCCAGTGCGCAGAAATGCAGAAAATGCAAAAACGGGTAGCTTCTGTTGTGGACCGCCCCTGGGACCGCCCCAGAGGGGCGGTCCATACCAGAGAAACACAAAAAAATTTGTTTAAGGCTCCTAATGATGGGGGATTGAATGGTAATGGTTTTAGATGATGTTTAGGCCTTGTTTGGTGACATGTAAAGGCCTTAAAGTGGGTAAACAAGTGTTAGGTTTGGTGTGAGAGTTGTGAACTTAAGATCACAAGAGTAAAATTAGGTGTAAAGGGATGACGGGGTTAACTATGGGCGCAATAGACGTTAAACAACATATGACCCCAATGTTAATGAAAGTAATTGCATTGTTACCAGTTGTTCAAGGATTGTTCGAGGAACATAGGAGAACACAATAGAGTGGACCTTGGTGACAGGTATGGTTTTCTTGCAACCTGTGTCCTACCGGATTACACCGGCTTGTATGCCAATGTGTTTTTCTGTGTGTTTGCCACCTTGCAAGATAAAGCATGAAATGAGTTTACAGTAATTCATTATTGTGGCGTAATTAATTCCGATACCGCTTAACCTTAGTTATGTGTTAAATAATAGTTAACCGACCTTAGGTTCACATAAGAGATCGGTATTCGGAATAAACGTCCCAACCCATGGGAACGTTCTAACTGCGGCTATCCGTGCGTTAGTGTATGTTGTATTAGTGATGTATGTGACTGTTTATGTTGTTGTTGTTATTGGATACAGTTATTATGTTGTTAAAGGGTGATTCCCTTATGTGTTAACAGTTAGTAAAACTATGTGATGTATGTATGTGTAAGTTCCATAAGGGAACCTTAACTAATAAGTATATGTTATGTATGGAGAGGAATCCGGTCGTTCCGGTCGCGCGTATTGTTTGGGAGTTAATATATATATGAATTAACTCCCATCCTGTTATGTTAGGGTTGTTTTCCTTCATTGGATTTCGACCTCCCACTAGCTTAGCCAAAGCTTACCTACCCGACCTCCACATCGGGCTAGGAGGGAAATTATGTATAATGTTGGTAGGGTGTCGATGCCTAAGTTCGCTTCGACTCCCTCTTTGTTATGTTACGGTTGTTCTTCCTCCTGGAATTATAACCACCCACAAGCTTAACCAAGGCTTACCTACCTCATCACTATTGGAGTTAGGGGGAAATTATGTATGTTGTGATCGGTCCTATATGAGGCCGCCACTCAAGTAAAGGAAATGTATGTATGTTGTGCTCGGGCTTATATTACCCCGGCATTCCCTAAGTAAAGTTATATCCTCTCAGAGGAGAGAAATTAAGTTGAGTATGTTATAAAGTGAAGTGTGTTGTTATTGAGTGTGTGTGCTAATTTGTGTTTGTGCCCTATTAATGGATGTTTGCTTATAAGCATGATACGTGTGAGTTTGTGCATGTTTGAAATAAATCAACCGCATGCTAAGACGACAAATAGTTGTGCGTGGCCCGGTAGCATGCGGGCTGCGGGATTACCATACCAGCAAAGGTGCTGACCCCCTTTGGGGGCTCCCATACTTTTCAGGTACAAGGAACTGGAAGCCGTTCGAGAGTAGGACGGGGTAGTGTTGTATGTGGTAGTCATGAGAATGGTGGATGTATTATAGGTGTAGTAAGACCGAAAATGTATCGGCGTTAGTTGGTAATTACTCGGTACAGCTGTAATGTAAGTGTATGATGACTGTTGGACATGGAATGGGATTTATGTGTAGTCGCTCGGGAATTTAGTCCATCAGACCGGTACAATGTATGTATGTTAGCCTTGTTAGTCACGTGGGTGGCTAACGGCGTGTAACACCAAAGAGTTAAGTGATGTTGTGAGTTATGAATTCCGCTGCGATATGTTGTTAAGTGTGTTGTTAGTAGTTGGGGTGTTACAAAAAGTGGTATCAGAGCGAAGTATCGCTCTGATGACTGAAATACCGAGCTTAGGAAGTACCGAGTTAAGAGTTTAGTACTTTGGGTTAAGGGTTGAGTGATAGAGTGAGGAGTACGCTAGTTAGGGAAATACCAGTGTGTACTGGATACCTACAGTATCCATCCCGCCCTCCACAAACCCTATATTATAACTCGGAAAGAGCGCCAGAGAGATGAAAATCCTCTCTTACTCGGGAATACCCGATCTGGCTGATATTAAATGTCTTTATAAGTACGGAGGACCTGTCATACGGTAGATCCCGAAAGGTGTGATCTCGAAGACGGTCTCCATTTTAACAAAATTAACCGCTCTTGTTAGCGAAAAGTGAAGAATCTTATGCACAAGAGAATGGAATTTCCAGCACCCTGGGTCGACATGCGGAGCAGTAGAGGACACCAGCTTGCAACGCACTAACGTGCAACAGTGGAGAAGTGAAGTAGTAGAACCCGAGACGAGTGTCTACGGGACTACAAATGTTAACTAATACACCAACGATATACCAACCGATTAAGGAACTACAACACAGTACGAGGAGGATACAAAACTAAGGAAAAGGGGTCTCCCAGAATGGGAAACACCCTAGTCAATGGCTATCATGTGAAGACAGTGAGAAGTACCCAGAGGATTCATTGTTAAGATTGTAAGATCAAGTAAGGGCCAACAAGGCCACTGATGTCAGTGCGGATGAAAGCGATACCGCAACCGGTGTGTATTGAACCGATAACCAGTTAACATGGCGCACTTGCCATGGCAAGTGCTGCTACAACAAGGTTGTGTGGGAGATTTTTTTTAGCAACTACAAAGTACTCAGTAAAGCACCATGAAGTTAAGTGGGATTATCATAACCGTGGAAGGGCTTATTAGCCTGACCTCAGTGCTTGGAAACACACCAGTCAGCAGGAAGCTAGACTTAGATAAGGCAAGAAACGTTGTAAAACCACGGAAATTTTTCTTTAAACCTAAAATCATTTTCTTTCAAACTCTTTTCAAAACCAGATTTTCTTTCAAACCCATTTTATTTCAATTCTTCTTTTCTTAAAACCAAACCAGAAGACCTACACCGGCCTCAGTGCCATATGGTAGGTAAGTTTTACCCAGTTACTTTTAATTAACCGGATGGAAACCGGTAAACCCAAGGGTAACAACCCGAGGAAATGGAGTGAGTTCATAATAATACAGCAGTGGATACACTTCCCTTGATTAAGTTCGGGAAGCACGGAATGCATATTATCACAGGATAATATAAGAGGAGTTGACAACAGAATACTTCACCTAGGCGTGTGACGGACACTACGAGTGTACCAACAGTAATGTGGGACGACCGCACTCCGTTAGGAGCTTGTGGGCCTGACAAACCTTCTTATGGGGTAGTCGGGTAAGTAGCAATGTATCAGTAGGATACCCCACGTATGTATACGAGTGGAGCCTGGAACACGGGAAGTAGTCGACTCCATACTACGGTCCGAAGTAAAAGTCAAGCAAGAGCAATGGATTACATCAAATGGTTGAAGTAAAGGAACCCAGTCAAGTTAAGGAAACTAAAGGAATCATAAGTTCATTTTAAGGAAATGTTTAAAGGTGAACAAGTGCGAAGTGCACTGGTTAGTAAGTAAAGACATCGCACATGTCTTAAGAATCCTGAAGGATGAACATAATAGCTGGAGTAAGTACCCAGCCTACATATGGTGAGGCAAATGCCTAAAATGGATATGTTAATGTGCAATGATCGGGATGAGACTCCCGAGATATCAATTTCACTAAAGAGGATATTTAGCCCAACAAAGAACGCAAGGCAATGTAGTTAATTAAACATACCAACAAGTGCAACCAGATATGATGGCATAACCTAATAACACCCAGGAGTTATCCTTAAAAGGGTGTTTGGGTCAACAATGGTTGAACAAGATACGTGACGGAAACGCAAAGGCTGAAATTAACACCAAGTTTAAACATAAGTCGTCAGAGGGAAGTCTGACATCCTTGAAGGGGCATCCCATGAAAGGAATAAATCATGGAGCCCAATACAATCTATAAACCGTGTAATATGTACGGAGAAGTGAATGTGTGTAAACAGCCTACAATGAGCAGAGCTCGAGACAATAGGGCTTATAAGCCACAAGTAAAATGTGTTAAGGAAATTTTATTGATTATGGAAGTTTATGTTATATAAGTAGGTAAGCGGATAACGAACCACTGATTAAAGTGTGGGGATACCTCTTGATATGGGAGACCGCAACAGCGGTAGTTATGTGAATTAAGTTCAGGGAATGTGTTAAAGGTTGACCATGTTGTTACTATGAAAAGAGTTGTACCAGTTGTGGAGACTGAAAGAGTGATAAGTCGAATAGCAACCACCATTACGTGTGGGATGCTAGATGTGAAATGAACAACGCTCAAGGAGCATAAAGACTCGAAGAATAGCGTATTCAGCAACCAGCCAAATAAATGGCGAAACACAGTGTAGTGGCGGAAGCTAAAATAACAGTGGATGCAGTGTAAGTTAATGTTATGCAATGAGTAAGAGCACGGTGCGCAGTAAGTGACCATTGTAGAAGTATTGTTAAATAACAATGTGGCAAATAAGACCAGTTATGAGTGAAACTCAATGAACATACAAGTAAGTGATGATAAACAGACTGGGCAATAAGCCAGTAATTAATACTATGTGATACGGAAAGCAGTGTGAATTCCTATTGCAATCGCATAAGAGATTTACTGTCAAGAGTTTACGCCTCTGCACTCTGTAGGACTGAGTGTTTTGGTATTGCGCTTGCACGGTAATAATCGAGTGAGATAGCTAGGAAATTGGAAATGTTAAATGTGATAGAAGAGCAAGACTTATGGTGTGATAAAACCGATGCATAAGAGAAGCACGGTAGTACCAATCAAAGGGTACTTGGTTGACATAAGTGACTACAGTAGCACGATTGTTGAATATCGGTAGAGCATACCTCAAGTGTTGGAAATAACCGACAAAGTACTACACAAAAGGTAGTAGCTCAAACTTAACCGACAGTAAGTCGGAAGAAACCAAGTAAATCATTGTAGAATACAATAGATTATCGTGGAAATGAATGGAAAGTTTGTAACTCACCGAATTCGCTCACGGTAAGAAATACCACGCGTCGGTTGAGAAACCATTATTACCAAGATAAAGGTGATAATCGGGGATGCATAATACAGTAAGGATAATGTATGGAGCAAACTAAGCTCTAAATTATCAAGAGTTGCGCAGCAGAAACTGGTGAACCAGTGAGTCAAACGATGAATGTGAATAGTGAACATGAGTGAATGACAAACTAATGATGCCTAAAAGCCTCACAGGCCAGGATCGAAACCAGTTAAGAGTTAAAATAAACTCTAATGAGAATTCTTGGTTAGGGACTAAACCGCCAATATGACTAAGATCCTCAAACCAGAACACATTGTGTAATAAACCGCGTGGAGATAAACATTTCACGACGGTAGAATGTTCTAAACCAATGATTAACTGATTGATTACGTGGGCGTAATCCCTTTTAAGGGGGGTAGAGCGCAGAACCACTTAGTGTCTTTTACCGTACAAGTGTACGTGAACTATGATGTGCATAGCACAAAATGATTTGTTTTGATGATTGGTGTGTGTGTTACATAAACATACACATTCATCCATGGTTAATTGTGGTAATTACGCACGGAAGATGCGAATACCCTTGCGATAAGTGTGTTTATTGTGTCAACAAATATGTGTGAAAGTACAAGTATAAGGGAGTAGAAAAACTCCCGGGGAACTAAAACCCCGACAGTGTATGTTCATATGATACCAAATGTAATATTGTGTACTATATTTTGATAAAAATATATATATATATATATGGATATATGTATATATACAGTATTGTGATTTATGAAGAGGTATGACACCAATGTAGAACCTAGTGAGAATTAAATTCCCTAGGTAACTTGATTTAAAATAAATCGGGAAGATGATTGATGGACATAGTTCCACCCTTGGAGATGTATGATTATGACTAGAAGGATTAAAAGATAGAAATTGGAAATGAATGTGTTATCTGTTGTTTGAAAATGAAGTGGGAGGTGAAACTTGATTATCATGAGATCAAGGGAAGCCGAACACAAATTGGGGTGGAAAGATAGTTCAACTCTGATGCTGATCACATTAGGGTTGGATGATTCTTGAAACTCCCTATAAGTGGTCACAAATAATCACATCAAGAATAAGATGCAGTTAGCAATAATTGGACTTGGAGTTGTATTGAGTTTTCAAAAGAATTTTAAATTGGGTTTGAAATTTTTCAATTGGTATTTTCAAGACTTCAATAAATATTTTTAAGATTCTTAAGTGGTATTTTCAAAGGAAGGACTACCTTTATGTGACCTCGTAGAGGATTTTCAACTTGTATCCTTCCAA
The DNA here is from genome assembly GCA_023374045.1 of Limonium bicolor. NCBI lineage: Eukaryota > Viridiplantae > Streptophyta > Magnoliopsida > Caryophyllales > Plumbaginaceae > Limonium > Limonium bicolor. The sequence goes on from CM041777.1 coordinate 269,840,218, forward strand.
TAAAGGATTTCATGATACTTAACCTCATAGAGGGTATCTTCCTACTACTTGCTCACGAGCTGAGGACGTATGAGCCTTTGTCTTAGGACCGGTGACATGAGAAGTATATTTTAAAGATGTATGCAATTGTTTTGATCTCCCAAAGGAACGGGGACCAGAGTGTCCATCGCGACCGGTTCTGCGGGATCACAGGGTATATGTACTCAACATGGGTCTCGAACCCATGAAGAGATGGAAAAGGAATTTCTGGTTGATATACATGCTATGACATGTTGTGTGGTATGTGTAATAATTATTATTTTGGACCTTGAGTCCTAATGTGGTTAAGTTCCGAAAGTGTTGTGTTATCAAGACCTATGTGTCTAAAGGATGTTATGTTATCAAGACCTACGAGTCTAAATGTTGTTAGGTTACCCAGACCAAGAGTCTAAGGGTTGTTACGTATGTGCAAATGTTGTTAAGGTACCCGGACCATTAAGTCCGAGGATACTATGTAAGTACGTTATGTCATGTTATGTATGTATGGATGTGTTACCCGGACCGCTAAGTCCGAGGTTGTGATGTAAAGTATGTTTGTTATGGAAGTTATGTTGCAAGTAATCCCTGTGTTCTAATTCAAATGATGCTTGGGAAGTGTGAACTTCGAGGACGAAGTTCTTTTAAGGGGGGTAGATTGAAATACCCCAAACCTTAATATGTTAATTAAATATGTGATTATTATTTTCTAAGGCTAATTAAGTCCTTAAGATCATGGGTGAAGAAATAAAAACCAAAAAGAAAAAAATAAAATGCGTAAAAGTCACAAAACGTGAAAACGCGTTTTAATTATTTTAGGAGGTATATAACCTTCACTAGGGTTATAAATATATTTTTATACCCTAATTACATACTAAGAATATATGGGAAAAATTCCGGAAGAAAACGGATCCAAATAATGCGTTAAAGCGCTAACGGAGTCTAAAGCGCGTTTTTCGAGAAAACCCGAAAACGTGACTTTAAACAGTCGAATGACCCCGTAAAAAAATTATAGTTTATCATATAACTATAAATAAACATTTATGGGAGTATAATAACCATTAAAATTAAATAAACAAGAAAATTCCGGAAAACGGGCCCGGTTAGTGAATAGTGCTAAAACCGGGTAAATAAATGAGTGTTTTCTGTAAAAGACAAAAACCGCTCCAGCCTGTAACAGTTATGTGGGCCGGTTTTATTAATGTAGACAGCCCCCTCACACATGACTAGTTAGCTAATTAAATAAGTCAAAAAGCAAAAATAACTTATACCCACTCACCCTCTCTCTCCTCCTTTATTTTCTTTTCCCTTCTCTCTTCCCTCTCTTTCCTCTCTTCTTCTTCTTCCAACGTTTTTTCTCCTCTCTCCCTCTGTTGCTGAACGATGGTGAAGCCCCCATGGCTACTCCACATTCAAACTCATGCCCAAGCTCCATTTGAGCTCCAAATCGAAAATAAACTACATATTCTTCATCCTCTCATCATCCTCTATCATTCCCTCTTTTCAAAATTCGAAAATGAAGAACTTCATCTCCATGGGTTTTTCCCATTTGAAGAGAAAATGGCATATTCTTGAAGCTTGGAGTCTCCTCTCTCTCCTAAGGTAAAAATCTTCAAGAAAAACCTCATTTTTCTCCATCTTGTAGTGGTAGCCGATTTTGTCTCTCTCTCTTACCTTGTTTTTCTTCTTGGCTTTGAGCTCCATTTCAACCCTCCAATGGTGGAATAATCCCCTTCTTGATTCAAGGGTGAGAACCTCTCTTGAAAGGCCTAAAAAGGTAAACCCTAACTTGTGTTCTAAGCCCTTTGATTGGATTGAGATTTTCCTAAGGGTTTAGATAATTAATTGAGTATGTTTTTGTGTTTCTTTAATGTTGGGATGGAGTTTGGAAACTCCATTCCCTCTTGACCGGTTTTTTTGAGGAGATGAGGAGCAAGAGGAGGATTAAGGAGAAAACTTGTGAATTAAGGTAAGAAATCTACCTTAATGCCTATATAATTGTTTTAGAATTGGGTTTGGGAAAAATAAAAGATGAAATAAAATCTGGAGCAATAATGTGCTTGATTGTGGTTAGTTGGACTTTGTGAAATGTTGGTTGAATTGAGGGCCTTGGAGCCAAGTGATTTGGGAATTGTGTTTATAGTGTTGTTTGGTGAATTTTGGATGGATACTATGTGCTGGTAGGACCCTTATGGGGTGTGGCTAGATTAGGAATGTAAATTGATGTGAATTGATGGTTTGGGAGATGTTAAGTTTATGGGGAGGTTATGGCGAAATTTCGATAGAAAATAAGTGTTTTAAGGTGACTTGGTAAAATGGAGGAGTTAGGTGTGTTGTGGCTGAGTTGAGATACTTGATGACCTTGTAAAGGTGGATGGAGAATGATGTTGGAAGGATGCAAAATCTGTAGCATAATGGTGATAGGAACTTAGAATTCCAAGAGAAAGGATTTGTGTTTATAACTTGTGAAACAAGGAGTGAACTTGGGTTTAGATGATGCATTTGTCTAGAAATGATGTGTAATGGTCATTGATGCATTTGGTGAGGTTGGAAGGATGTAAAAACTAACAAGAAGAAGTTAGAAATGCAAAAGAGTGCAAAATGCAAGATGTGAGAAAACGAATTTGTTGAATTTGAGCAAGAATTGGGTGGTGGATTAAACCAATGATTTGGAGAGGTTTAATGCATGTTTTAAGGTGTTTAAACATGTGGGAAACATGTGGAAAGATTGTGGAATAAGTGGAAAAAAATTTGGATGAATTTGGAGTTCAGAATGTGTAGAAAAACGGTTTTTAAAATGGGTTCTGTTCTGGACCGCCCCTAGGGACCGCCCCTGTGGGGAGGTCCAGTGCGCAGAAATGCAGAAAATGCAAAAACGGGTAGCTTCTGTTGTGGACCGCCCCTGGGACCGCCCCAGAGGGGCGGTCCATACCAGAGAAACACAAAAAAATTTGTTTAAGGCTCCTAATGATGGGGGATTGAATGGTAATGGTTTTAGATGATGTTTAGGCCTTGTTTGGTGACATGTAAAGGCCTTAAAGTGGGTAAACAAGTGTTAGGTTTGGTGTGAGAGTTGTGAACTTAAGATCACAAGAGTAAAATTAGGTGTAAAGGGATGACGGGGTTAACTATGGGCGCAATAGACGTTAAACAACATATGACCCCAATGTTAATGAAAGTAATTGCATTGTTACCAGTTGTTCAAGGATTGTTCGAGGAACATAGGAACACAATAGAGTGGACCTTGGTGACAGGTATGGTTTTCTTGCAACCTGTGTCCTACCGGATTACACCGGCTTGTATGCCAATGTGTTTTTGTGTGTTTGCCACCTTGCAAGATAAAGCATGAAATGAGTTTACAGTAATTCATTATTGTGGCGTAATTAATTCCGATACCGCTTAACCTTAGTTATGTGTTAAATAATAGTTAACCGACCTTAGGTTCACATAAGAGATCGGTATTCGGAATAAACGTCCCAACCCACGGGAACGTTCTAACTGCGGCTAGTGCGTTAGTGTATGTTGTGATTATGGTGATGTATGTGACTGTTAATGTTGTTGTTGTATTGGATACTGTTATCGTGTTGAAGGGATGATTTCCCTTATGTGTTAACCGAGTAAAACTATGTGATGTATGTATGTGATAAGTTCCATAAGGGAACCTTTAACTAATAAGTATATGTTATGTATGGAGAGGAATCCGGTCGTTCCGGTCGCGCGTATTGTTTGGGAGTTAATATATATAATGAATTAACTCCCATCCTGTTATGTTAGGGTTGTTTTCCTTCATTGGATTTCGACCTCCCACTAGCTTAGCCAAAGCTTACCTACCCGACCTCCACATCGGGCTAGGAGGGAAATTATGTATAATGTTGGTAGGGTGTCGATGCCTAAGTTCGCTTCGACTCCCTCTTTGTTATGTTACGGTTGTTCTTCCTCCTGGAATTATAACCACCCACAAGCTTAACCAAGGCTTACCTACCTCATCACTATTGGAGTTAGGGGGAAATTATGTATGTTGTGATCGGTCCTATATGAGGCCGCCACTCAAGTAAAGGAAATGTATGTATGTTGTGCTCGGGCTTATATACCCCGGCATTCCCTAAGTAAAGTTATATCCTCTCAGAGGAGAGAAATTAAGTTGAGTATGTTATAAAGTGAAGTGTGTTGTTATTGAGTGTGTGTGCTAATTTGTGTTTGTGCCCTATTAATGGATGTTTGCTTATAAGCATGATACGTGTGAGTTTGTGCATGTTTGAAATAAATCAACCGCATGCTAAGACGACAAATAGTTGTGCGTGGCCCGGTAGCATGCGGGCTGCGGGATTACCATACCAGCAAAGGTGCTGACCCCCTTTGGGGGCTCCCATACTTTTCAGGTACAAGGAACTGGAAGCCGTTCGAGAGTAGGACGGGGTAGTGTTGTATGTGGTAGTCATGAGAATGGTGGATGTATTATAGGTGTAGTAAGACCGAAAATGTATCGGCGTTAGTTGGTAATTACTCGGTACAGCTGTAATGTAAGTGTATGATGACTGTTGGACATGGAATGGGATTTATGTGTAGTCGCTCGGGAATTTAGTCCATCAGACCGGTACAATGTATGTATGTTAGCCTTGTTAGTCACGTGGGTGGCTAACGGCGTGTAACACCAAAGAGTTAAGTGATGTTGTGAGTTATGAATTCCGCTGCGATATGTTGTTAAGTGTGTTGTTAGTAGTTGGGTGTTCAGCTTTAGGGTTTAGGAAAGTTAGGAATAATTCTGATTGTAAATCGAATGTTGAATTTGTTAAGCACAAAGATGATGGCTTATGATGTAAGAATTGTTTTGAATGATGTTCTAGGACTTTCATCTGTTTCTGATGCAGTTGTCGTTTTGTTCCTAAGAAGATGAGTATTAGTGCTCACATTTTAGCAAATCTAGTAAAGGTAGATCAGATGAAGCTTTTGGATGGCTCCACTGCTTGATTGTATCTCACACTTATGCGATGATTAATGGAAGTATTGTTTGTTGTTAAAACTCTTGTCCATACACATTGCATTAGATTTTATTTCAACATAGAATCCATATATTAAATCTAAATAAAACATGTTAAAAAAAGGAAAATCTATTTTAAAAACAATAAAATCAATCATTAGAAATAACATTATATTATTAAATATATGTCAATAATTACTATAACATATAATAAATTTTGTAAGTAAAATAATAATGATGAATATTAGCATCTACACCGCACATCATTTATTTTCTTAAAGCGAAAATTCACAATATACTCCCTAAAAAGTTTAATAATCCACATATATTCATTTTTCAAAACATCGTCATAAATGCTCCTAAAAGTTTCAAAAATCACACAATACCCTAGTCCATGGAATAACTTTAAATAATGATATTTTACCTGACCTGCTGATCATGTTTCAATTCACAATATACCTTTTTCTTATTCAGAGTATTTTTGAAATTTTACAATAAAAATCTTGGGAAATTTCATGCCACTAGATTTTTGGCTAATTTATGATATGCTACAAAAAAAGTTACGAAATTATAAAAAATATACAAATAAAAATTGCAAAAACAGAATTTTTTAAAAAAAAATTTAGTTTTTTTAAATAATATAAAGAATTTTAAAAAATAATAGAAAATAATTTTTTAAAAAATATAAACAAATTTATTAAAATGTTAAACATCATAAATATTACAAAAATTAAATATTTTTAGAATTTATAAATTATATGTATCATAAAATATAATCAAAGTATAAAGATGTTTTATATTATTAATAATATTTTTCTGTTTTTAGTTTCATTTTTGGCATCTAGAAATATAAAATACGTTTTTAAACTCTATATTATATTCATGATACCTAAGAATTTTAAAAAATTATGAGAAATATTACATATTTTCAGATATTTAATAGTTTATAAATGTATAAATTTTAATAAATTATAAATTTTTGTATTTTGTATTTTATTTTTTAAAAAAATTGATTTTATTTGTAAAATAATTTACTATATTTTTTCCAATTTTTTTGAAAAAAACTATTATTTTTAAATTCATATACTTTTTAGAATTTTGTAACTTATTTTAATAGCATTTTATGAATTAATCAGAATATGTAACATTAATGAAATTTCCTAATATTTTATTGTATAATTTTATAAAATGATTCTCTAAAAAAAAGCAGAGTTATATGTGAATTTGAAACATGATTTACAATACCAGAGATGAAATAGTTTTATTTAAGATATTCCATGGAGTAAATGTGTTTTATTAATTTTAAAATTAGTACCATATCTTATAATAATATTTTTAAAAAGATATATATGGTGAATTATGAAAATTTTTAAGGTGATGTTCTGAATTTTTTTAAAAACGGCCAATCTACCCTTACAAGTTAGGTGCGCATGCGATGCTGAATTACTGACGCAAACTAATTTGATTGAATTTCTTTTATGGAACTTGATTTATTGAGTAGGTAAAGGTCATTTCCTTTTCTTTTTTTTTTTTTGAAAACAAGGTCATTTCCTTTTCAAAGAAAGTAGGATAAGACGATTGAAGCACCCACCACCAATCATGCACCTTTGGCTCCGATGTGAAACATAAAATGTTGCAATAATGCTCATGGACCTTCAGCCTTTCATCTTCTTGTCTATTTCTATTTACTTTTGAAAGAAGTTCTATTGTCAATTTTATGGGCGGGTGGCAGGTAAGGATGGTAGGCAAATTAATTTTATTATTTTTTTTGAAATAAGGATGGTAGGCAAATTAGATTGTGCAGTAGTGTCGCGTATAACATTGCACGAACTGTGTCACGTGGCACTGATGTGTCATGCACCATACTGACTATAATATTTTAAAATAATAAATTTTAAATGGTTGTAATTTTTAAATCTAGGTCCAAAATGAAAAAAATTTATATCACCGTTTTCTTAAATTTAAGCTCTTCAAAATAAGATCAACCATGAATATGTTTTGACAAATTTGGAAAAAATTATTTCAATATTTATGATGATCACTAAAAATGATTATATGATTCATTAATTTTGATATTATGATTCATTAAATTGATATTATTTTTATTAAGTAATAAGTGGTGAATTAGATTATAAACTTCGGAACCGATAAAAAATCATTATTATTTTGTAGTGTATTATTATTATTGTTGTATGGTGTATTTAAAACCTTATATGATGAATCATGTATTTTTCATACATACTAAATATTGTTGAATTTAGATGAACAATGATATAATTTTTTTTTTCATTTTGGACTATATTTTAAAAGTTACAACCAAATTAAAGTAATAGAGTAAAAAGGTAGCCAGTCAGCAAAACATCCAGTCAGCAGTTGACTGGACTGCCAAATGGATCAGACTGTACGCTGTTGGGTATGGAGCTCCGTAGCGTCGACCTGCTGAGAATGGTAATGGTAGTGGCGGACCCAGAAATTTTGTTTAGGGGGTTAATTTTTTTTGATACTATCATTCTTTAAAATTTTATGTTATGTTATATTTTTTAAAAAAATTATAAGAATATTTGACAGATTTCAAAATTTTCGGGGGCTAGAGCCCCCTACCCCCCCCCCCTTTGCATCCCGCCACTGGTATGGGTCGGGTTCGGGTGATGCTCCACCCGATTCATCATTCGCTTTTACTTGTATCACCTGACTTGACCCGTCATCTATAAATTCATCATGCATTTCACCCGACTTCGTGGATGATGCGGGTGAAACAGGTGAACCTGTTACTCTTTTTTTCTTCAAGCAATTTTTAAGCCTTTAACATCTATATAAGCTTAATTTTTCAATAAAAATACATCATATTTGTTCAGTTACTCAAACTACATCAATTAATGTCAATAACATACTCAAAAGATAGAGCATTAACCAACAAAATACTAAAAATACACCCATATTTATTCAATAACACATACATGCGGGTGACGGGTCGGGTGATCGGGAATATATTCACCGACCCGTCACCACACCCGTTTCACACGTCACCCGGTTTTATCCGTCTTTACAAGTTTTTCATCCGTTTTAATGGGTCAGGTGATCGGATGAACGGGTACCGTCATCCATTGTCATCCCTAGTCACTAGGGCATGTCTATTGGTTTTTAACCATCTCTCGTCTTTTATTTCTTTCAAAAGAGATATGAAATTGATAAGTTATGACATGTGTGAATAGGTTTTTAGGTACAACCCTTCACCATAAGTATTATGATGTATTAAAAAAATAGTAGGATCAGCTTTATGGTTGTAGGTGACTTCATGTCACATGTACAATAAACTATTGACTCTCCCACCCTTTTCATTTTTCTTTATGTCTTTCACAAAACTATAATTTGTATAAAATGAAAAATGCTAGTGAAAATACGCGAAGAGAGACATGAAAGAGAAAAAGTAATTAAAGAGAAAAATATTAAATTTCAAAATGTTTAATTACAAAATAGAAGTGCAAAATAAAAAAAGTTATACCACTGTGCATCATAACCTGTGCTCTTCAACAAGATGCATCATGGATATGTTTTGATAAACTTAAAATTTCAAAGTTTTTAGAATGAGTATATATTACTTATTTTAAAAGTGAATCCTATTCATTAACAATGAACTTCTTTAATAATTAAATGAACCTTATTCAGTAACAAAATGAATCTTTTTAGATTTACTTTTCTTAAATAAATATTCACTTTAGGAAAATAAGGATTCACATTGTCTAATGTGAAAGTTCACTTTCTTTAAATACAAGATTCGCTTTCTTGAACATTTGATTCACTTTTTCTTAAACGGAATATTCACTTTAAATAAATGAAAGGTTCATATTGTTCTCGCATAAGTTGTGGTGAGAGTCATTTTTTTTTAAGCATAAGATTACTTTCTTAATCATTTGATTCACTTTTCTAAAACGAAATATTTATTTTTCAATAAATGAATGTTTATATTGTTCTCGCATATACTTGTGATAAGATTCACTTTTGTTACATCAAAGGTTCATATTGTTCTCGCATAAGATTCACTTTTAAAAAAACAAAGGATTCACATTGTTTAATAGTAAGGTTCACTTTTTAAAACATAAGATTCACTTTTTTTCAACATAAGATTCATTTTTCTAAAACGAAAGATTCACTTTTCAATAAAGGAAACACATATAATTCTCAAATAAGTTTATAGTAAGATTGACTTTTATTAAACAAAATCACTTTTCAATAAATGAGCAACAAAAGATAATCTAAACCCCAAACATACCTATGACAGTTAAACCACAGAATAATGTTAATGAGGTTCAGTAACCACCACTCAAGAAAAAAGATAACCTTATGCCCCATATACAACCCTAGGACGGTAACATTGTCGAAGAAACTAACACTGTTGAAAAAACTAACACCGTTGAAGAAGGTAAGAACTGTCAAAGAAGCTAAGAACCGTCGAAGTAGCTAAAACAATAGAAGTAGGCTAATGTGGTTTGGTTATTAATCACCACGCAATAAAAAAAGATAACAACACCCACTATACAACCCTAGGTTAGCTAGCACTATTATGTATTTTCATTTACTTTTAGAGTGGATCTTAAAACATATGTACATACAAAAAATATAAATTTATAAATATATAAAAATATATTTATGTAGGGTCTTATTTTGAAGAGCTCAAATTATGATGAACAACGGTATAAGATTTATGTTATCTGGACTTATATTTAATAAACTACAACACTTAAAATTTTTCAAAATGACAAATATAGAAAAAGATAAAAGTGGTACATTTACCAACTTCTAAAACATGAACTTTTTTTTACCTATATCAATGATTTTTTTTCTATAGATATACTTAATTATTTTCTATAAATGGTTTGACTAATTAACGACCTTTTTACGAGTTGTCAATTGTCATAATCATTTAAATAGTTTTGATAATAATATTTTGTAGGAATTTTACAAACTTTTTTTATTTTACAAAATATAGTAAATATAGAAGTAAGTTTCACTCTCTCGACCAACACTTGAATCTAAAATGAACGGTTGTACGATGCTCACCGTACAACCGGTTGTACAATAGAATTTGCCACTATGCAGGGCAGCTCCCGGGTTGTTAAAATTGGATTTTGAGTTTGATAAATTTAATTGTTATTAGGTTAACTTGAAAACGAGTCGAATTCATTGTTGGTTATAATTATTCAACTTATCCGAAATGGGTTCATCTAATTATAGTACGTTTTTATTTTCTTTTTAATTTTTCACTATCTCCTATAATTAAGCACAATTTATTCGACATAAGTTAATACTAATAAAACACATCATTATAACATTATTTATTTTCTATTATTAAGGGTTATGTGTTGGCAGGTGAACTTAATCAGAAACGTGGTTCATTCATTCATTCCGGACTCGACCCAAACAAGTTTTTTAGTCGAAGAATTGAATCTAATGTTATACGGGTCAGTTTCCCATTGGATCTGGGTCAAGATTAACCACCCTGCTCCATGTTAAGTTTCCAATTGGACATCTTCAAGTGAGGTTTGTGTTACAAGACAAAAAAGAGAGTTTGAATTATAAGCCTACAGAATATTTGAGTAGTTTTTATCTAAATTAGATAGACTAGTATGTTTTAATTACCTAAAAAAGAGAGAGTATGTTTTAATTAATATATTACGTGTTTAAGTTATAAAAGTGTTCTAACATTGCAATTGGATTAAATAGTGGTTAATCTGTTTTCAAGCTTTTTTGTATTAATTTATAGATATTGATTCAGAGTTTCAGACCCTAGCTGTGAATTTTTACAATTTTTAAGTCATATGCTAAGTATTTCTACTTGGCACTAGCCGGTGCACACAATATATCAATTAGTGTTCAGAGTGACTATCGTTTTAAGTAAAATTCTTCAAAACAAGATTAATCATTGATATATGTTTTGATATTTAAGATTTTATATTATTTATATGTATATATTTACACATATCAACGAGACTTATGATTGGTAAACGCTGTCGTCTTGCTACTAATTTACCTACGGGACATTCCGTGGGTAAATGTGGCCTAAGTACGCAGCCAATTACCAGTTGGGACGTTTTGCTATAATTTTACCTACGGAATTGTCCGTGGGTATATAACTATGGGACATTCTGTAGGTAAATGTGGCCTGAGTAAGCAGCCAATTACCGGGGAGTGGGAACACTGTCGTTTTACTAATATTTTACCTACGGAATTTTCCATGGGTAAATAGCTACGGGAATTCCCGTGGGTAAATGTGGCCTAAATACGCAGCCAATTACTGGGGAAGGAAACGCTGTCGTTGTACTATAATTTTACCTACGGAATTTTCCGTGGGTAAATAGCTACGGCAATCCCGTGGGTAAATGTGACCTGGTACGCAAGCAATTACCAAGGTAGGAGACGCTGTCGTTTTGCTAATATTTTACCTACGGAATTTTCCGTCGGTAAATAACTACGGGACATTCCGTAGGTAAATGTGGCCTAAGTAAGCAGCCGATTATCGGGGAGGGAAACGCTGTCATTTTACTATTATTTTACCTACGGAATTTTCCGTGGGTAAATAGCTACGGGAATTCCTGTGGGTAAATGTGACCTGAGTACGCAAGCAATTACCGAGGTGGGAAGCGCTGTCGTTTTGCTATTATTTTACCTACGGAAACTTCCGTGGGTATAGTTTACCACCAATTTACCCACAAATAAAACTCATGGGTATTTTTCGTGCCACTTAGCGCGGTCTCCCGCGAGACTGCCCACGCCATTTACCTACGGAATAGTCCGTGGGTATAGGTGTCCGTAGGTAAGCCGTAGGTATTTTGTTGGGAAACTATTCCTTCACTATACCATAGGTATTTCGTAGGTAAAGCGTGGGTATTTACCTACGATACCAGCTCGTGGGTAATTTTCCGTGGGTAAACAACAACTTTTTAGTAGTGAAATATATGATTCATCATATAAGGCTTAATCATACATCATATAAATAATATTAATACACCACAAAACGATAAAAATACATCACAAAACAATAGTAATACACCACAAAACATTATTGATTTTTTATCGGTTCCGAAGTTTGATATCTAATTCACCACTTATTAGTTAATGAATCATATTATCAATTTTAATTAATCATAAAACCAAAATTAATGAATCATATAATCAATTAGTGTATCACCCTAAACATATAAATAATACACCATATAAAATACATAACAAAAAATAATAATACATCACAAAATAATAATGATTTTTTATGGGTTTTGAATTATGTTAACTAATTCACCAGTTATTATTTAATGAATCATAATATCAATTGTAATGAATCATAATATCGAAATAATGAATCATATCATCAACATAGTGTATAATCGGTAAACATATAAAAAAAATTAATCAACATTACAACATAAAACAAGAACTGATACGTAAGGAAAATACATGATTCACCATATAAGGTTTAAAATACACCACAACAATAATAATGCACCACAATACAATAAGGATTTTTTATTGATTCCAAAGTTTGTTATCTAATTCACCACTTATAGTGAATGAATGAATAATAATAATAATATTAATAATAATAATAATAATAATAATAATAATTTTAATGAATCATAATATAATAATTAATGAATCATAACATCATTTTTAGTGTATCATCATAAACATATAAAAATTATTTTTTAAAAGTTGTCAAAACTATCCATGACTGATCTTATTTTGAAGAACTTGAATTTAGGTGAATAGTGATATATTTTTTAAATTTTCGACTTATATTTTAAAAATTACAACAACTTTTATAAAAATAATTAAAAATAAATAATTTAGTAACCCAATCAGCAGCAGTTGAAATTAAGTAGGTCAAAATATTGATGATCAGTTACTAAAGAGATGATTATACTAAAAATGTGCTAAGTGATAAACATACACTGTAGTTTATATATGAGTTACTTTAGTGACATGATACGTAGGATCTAGTTAAAAGAAACCTTTTTTTTTTACTTTAGAGTAAAAAGTTGTAGTATCCTTGTTTTTTTATTTTTATTTTCATTAATGCTGCAACACATTGGACAGTAACTGCTGGAGGTTGTAGTTAGATCCTGCTCCTAGAAATTGAGAAGTTGTATGCTGATGGTTTTGCAGAAGTTGTCAGCTACTGGTTTTAGTGTTTGGTTGAACGTTCGCTGGTGGTTTTAAAAAGCAGAGACTATTGTTAGGTCTTGCTGCTCAAAATTAAGAAGATGTATGCTAATGATTTTTGTAGAAACTGTCGGTTGTGATTTTGGGTGTTTCGTGGAAGTTTACTGATTTCAAAAAATGAGAAGCTACCTGATCCTGAAGTTGTTCCCCAAATGAGCTTATTAGCTGGATTGGACGTGGGTGAAGGTGTTGCAATCCAAGTCATCAAGATACCAACCTTGAATTCATCCAAGTTCAGAGTCGTATCCGCCGTACGACTGACTTACGGACTCTGATCACCTGAGTTGATGCATCGTCGGGGCATCCATAATGGTGTGGATTCCACCCATATTTGTCAGTAAAAAAAATCAAAAAAAGATCTATATTGGTGTGGAATCCACACAATTTCTCTTTCATCGTTTCTTATTTAAGCAATGTACAAAAAAGTAAATTCATTAGTTGTTTCTCTGTATTGTCTAAGACATTCATTAAAATAATATTGATTGCTTTCCAAAATAATTTTACGATTGACACCTTAACTACATCTCATTTAATATTAATACATTAAACAAAATAGCGGGAGGGGTGAGAAAGTTAAGAAACTCCCTTATTGTAGGGATGAACAAATAAATATGGTTGTTTTAGACAATACAAAAATATTTACTGATCACATAACACCTAAGAATCTTTTAAGAACCCCATAACCATTATAGATGCCCTCATCCTTAGAGTCAATGCTAGAGCTAGCACATGGCGGTAGAAAATTTCCTGGTTTCACGAGCAGTATCCCTAGTGTTTTTCGTTGGGATTTCATCTTTGTGGTTAACCATGGGTTAACTAATAATATGGTAACAAATGTACTAAAAAAACTAGGAATAAACAGAATTTGTCAATATCCTGGTGTAGCCAAGTCATGTCGAAACTCTCTCTCCGCTCTCCTAATCCCACCCTCGCAAACTCGTCGCAACCACGCCTACCACCATGCCGAGTCCTCCTTCACTAGCCGCACCACCAACCCAACACCACCACAAACATCCCAGCATCTCCGTCCGCCTCTAGCTTTCCTTAATCGCCACAAAAACACTAGCTCCATTACTCCAAACCTCTTCATCCATGGACACTGACTATATTAATCTGGAGAGGAAACCCACCCCTGGAGCCACTGTTTTTATAGATAACATCAACCCAGCAAGTAGATCCGGTACCATATGGAAGACGTTTGACAAATATGGGCAAATAATCGGTATTCACCTTCCAAAAGCTCCACGAATAAGGACGAATTCCAGGTATGGGTTCGTTGAATATAGGCTAAAATCCGCAGCCGACCTGGCGATACAAGAGACAAATGGCACAACATTGGATGGCTTCAAGCTAAAAACACAGACAGCCTTTGATCGTAACCCCGGCCAAGGAATCAGCCAACAAAGATGGATGCCAAGATCGCAGCGCACGAGCTCTCCCCAGCAGCGACCCTATGCTCCTCCAAAAGGAACTCCACTGCATAACAGCTCCCCCTCAAACCAGGAGTATGCCTCGCCAGGATTCATCAGTTTAGAGTCACCTTTAGCTATGAAAGAGAAGCTGCTTCGGGGTGTGGTGATTACTTCACAGTTCCGAATAAATCTGGAAAACCTGGAACATCAAATAGCAAGTTGGCAACTAAACCTGGAATCAATCACGTGTCTATCTCCATCCAAATACACTATTATCTTTAAGACTCACGAGGAGGCGGAAGCATTCTTGCAATCAGACCTGGGAGAAGAAGTAAGATGGGACAAGAAAGCATGGCGGAATGTAGATCAACTTACAAACCGCACGACGAAAATAGCAATTCGAGGATTGCCCCTCCAAGCGTGGTCGGAAAATGCTATCCATGCAGTAACTAAACATTTTGGTAAGATCACAGCAATTTCCAGCGACATGAAGCATTTACCAAAATTCATCGAAGCTCACGCAACGTTAGATACTAAGAAGATGTCGATCATAAATGAAGAAGTTACAGTGGAGGTGGAGGGATTGACATACAACGTGGGAATCATAGAATACTGGTCAGAAGAACTTTCTCACCAATCGGAAAGTGGACGGAACCCCCCTACCCCAACCCCACCAGAGACACCGCAGAACTCAGACCAAGGTCCTGAAACTGCCCCACGGCAGGATTCCCAAACGACGTCGCTAGCAATCTGGATAAACAAAACATGCTCCAATCGTGAAAGATCAACTCAAACGGTGCGTTCTGCATCAGGTCAGTCCCCAGTCAGACTAGATATTAATCCTGCCACTCATCCACATGTAACGATGCAACCCATAACAAATATTCAGAAGGTGGCGCAACTACCATATTATTCCCCATCAGAAAGTAACAGCTTTACCGACAATTCCTTCTGGGACAGCCTGGCAGTTATTTTGAGGGCATTCTATATTCTCAATAACATACCGTCGCCCATCACCACCTTCCTCGATAGCGGGCTGCTACCATATTCTAATAATTGGCACCATACCTCCTCTCAGGAGCAGACCCCAACTTCAGATCTCAGACAGATTGCGGCACCGGTTATTAATTCTCTAGAACCCACGCCTGCGTGCACCACAATGGGTGATTCTCTCTCGCCGCCTTTCACTCCTCCATCCACTACAATTCCCGAGACACCACATCATGCCCCACAACTATCTCCTAATCAATCTCCGTCAACCCCTCTGTCTCAACTTCCTGTTTTCTCATTACTCAGCCCTCTCTCGCAATCCCCATGCACTCCATGCACCCCTCCTTTGTCTTCTCAAACAACCATCACACAAACCCAAACGCAATCCGTATTCGCTCTCTCTCCGGAAATTCGTTTGGAAGTGGCTCTGCCCCACGTCCCCCAAATAGCGAGTCCAAACTATTCACAACCCAGAGCCAGCAGCTCATCCCCCTCGACAGCTCAAAAATGCCTTGACTTTGGGAGGAGTATTAATTGTCACTATCCGACTCCAAATGTGTCCCTACAAAACTTCAGCCATATCCTGAGACGCAGCAAAAGAGTCGAAGAATACAAAAGTGCCCAAAGAGATGTCCAACCTGATTTGTTTCCAGAATGTCAGAGGAATCAACAGAAAAGAAAAAATGGCAATGCTCAGAAAGGAGGTACGGGACTCAGGCGCCAACATTATGGGAATTCTAGAAACGCATCGTACCCAACCACTCAATAGCTGCCTTGACCTGTGGGGCAGAAACAATGCAAAGTACATCGAAGTACCTGCGATCGGTCATTCAGGGGGATTAATAGTCACTTGGAACCCAAGTAGCATCAATCTAGTAAGCTCCAAACAAGGCTCCCGTTGGATAGCCGTTGAACTAGACTGGACACACATACCTTTCTCGGGCACTATCATCTTCGTATATGCACCCACTCGGCCAGAAGACAGAAGTGCCATGTACGCAGAAATCCTGGCCATTTCTTTTTCCAAGCCGATTCTCATAGCAGGAGACTTGAACGAAGTCCTCAAAGGAAGTGATCGAAAAAGAGGAAAGGATAACACCTCCACTAAAGGCATGGAAGACCTCAAAAACTGGATCAACCAACTAAGCTTGATAGAGGTAAACTTACAGGGAGCAAAATACACTTGGAGAAATAAGAAATCTATGAGTCGAATAGACCGGGTCTTCGTGCAAACTGAATGGTATACTAGCTTCCCGGGACTGAATCTTACAGCCAACCCTTGGAAACTCTCTGACCACCGCTTTATGCTGATCACACTCATGGACGTAAACTGGGGCCCAAAACCTTTCAGGTCCCTTAACGGATGGCTTGCGCATAAGGAGTTTAACTGCTTCTTCAAACAAGAGTGGTTGAAACTTCATTCGATGCCTCTGACCTCCAAGCTCAAGGCAATAAAACAACCTCTGAGACGTTGGAACAATGAGATTTACGGAAATATCGATAACCGCCTCAACTCGACTTTGGCAGAATTAGCTAAATTTGATAAAGCAGCAGAGGACGGCACCTTAGATGAAAGTCAAGAACCGCTCCGCCTGGAAACAATAAACAAAATCTGGAAGATTCTACGGGAGAAATAAAGGTATTGGAGGCAACTTTCAAGGGATAGATTTATTAAGGAAGGAGATCAGAACACGGCATACTTCCATAGAAGAGCCTCGATTAATAGGAAAAACAACTCCATCACCTCACTTCATAAAAGGAAAAATTTCTAATGAACCCTCTGCAATCCAAAGGGAGATTCGAAGATTCTACCTACAACTATTCTCTGCCAACTCAGAATCTAGAAGTTCACCTCCGCTCTCAGGTAAGACCCTCGACTTTAACGGTTGAAGAGGCCAATGACTGACTACAAGGCCCTCCCCTCGAAATTAAAGAACAGTTTGGTCTGTGAATGGAAGCAGTGCGCCGGCTCGTGACGGCCTGAACTTCCAGTTTATTAAGGGAGTTTGGAGTATCATTGGTACGAGTTTACACAGGCAGTTCTAAGCTTCTTTGACAAAACCGGCCCCCTTCCAAGGGATGTAACATGACGTGGCTTACACTGATTCCAAAAATCCCTGGGGCATCAAAAATCGAAGACTTCAGACCGATTAGTATGATCGCTCAGTTTATAAGGTAATTTCGAAAATCCTCTCCTCAAGACTCAGCCAAGTAATTGGCAAGCTGGTTCAAGGTACCCAAACTGGATTTATTAAAGGAAGACTTATTACTGAAGGACCCCTTATTACTATGAAGTAATTACTTGGCTGAAGCATAAACGCAAATCAGCACCCCCCTCCTGAAGATTGATTTCTCTAAAGCGTTTGACTGTATATCATGGTCCTTTATTGATCTCATGCTAAGTTTATTTGGATTCAATAATACTTGGAGATCTTGGATGGAGGAGTGTATCTCAACTTCTGTTTTTCCATCATTATCAATGGGGTTCCGTCAACTCCTATCAAGCCTCGACGAGGAATCCGGCAAGGGGACCCGCTGTCCCCACTCCTCTTTGTGCTCTGTGTAGAAGGGTTGAGTTGGATCTTAGAAGAAGCAATTCGTATGGGCAGAAGAAGAGGCCTATCCATCGGCAACAACGAAATCATTATCTCTCATTTACAATACACCGACGATACGTTAATCTTCTGTGACTCCAGTAAGGAAGAATTACTTACTGTCAAACTTTGCATCTTAGTCTTCACAGAAATGTCAGGCTTGGATGTGAATTGGAACAAAACCGTAGCCATTCCCATTAATGCGACAGAGGAACACTTATCAACCATTCGTGAAGTTATAAACTGCAAGATTGGATCTCTTCCGATGGAATATTTGGGCCTCACGATTGGAGGCAGTCCCAAAAGACTAAACACATGGAAACCACTCCTTGATAAATCTCGAACAGATTAGCAGGCTGAAAATCCTCCTCCCTCTCAAAGGCAGGTCGCCTAGTCCTAATAAAATCGGTACTGGAGAATCTACCCACCTACTACTCCTGAGTTTATTCAAAATGCCAAAAAGTGTTCTTATGCAGATCAAACAGATGCAAACCAAATTCTCTTGGAGCAACAGCGGCCGCAGAGGTGTATCTCTAATCTCATGGAGTAGTCTGTCGAAACCAAAAGATCGAGGAGGTTTAGGAATAACTGATTTGGAGGTGAAAAACGCAGCTCTTCTACTCAAATGGTGGTGGAAATTTCAGAGAGAAGACGGGAGGCTATGGAAGAATATTATATGCTCAATTTATGACATCGACATCAACCTGCCAATCACAGATGAAAGTTGGAGCAACATCAGACGTGCAAGTACCTGGAAAGCAATTCTGTCCATCGCTGCATGCACCCTGCTCACGCTTCAATTCTGGCTACAAATATCCGATGGGTAGTCTCGAATGGAAGACGGGTTCGATTCTGGGCTGACATTTGGTCGGGTACGCAACCACTGAAGGAGAATACCCACGATTATTTCTGATATCCGAGCAAAAAACTGCTACGATTTCTGCTATGGGACAGTGGAGTGGCACCACCTGGGAATGGTCTCTTATATGGCGTAGACAATTATTTATGTATGAAAGAACACTAGTCTCAGATCTTCTTGCGTTCCTGAACGCTACCCCCCTGGCTCACCGAAAGAGAAGATCAACTTAACTGGGTGGCTAACAACAGTGAAGGATATACAACCAAATCCTTTTATGCGTTGTACATTAATCAGCAACTCCCAAACGCTACTCTGTGGTGCCGAGCTTTCTGGCGCAACTTTGCTCCTCCAAGAATTGAGCTTCTTCTGACATGGACGATTCTACAAGGAAGAATCCAAACTAAGGACCTGTTATTTGCCAGGAACCTAATCCCATATACAGATGAGATGTATTTTCTGCAAGCGTGCTATTGAAACAGCAGATCATGTCTTTCTTCACTGCAGCGCCACAAGAGTTCTCTGGATAAAGCTTTTGGACTGGTGGGGAATATCAGTTATCTTCCCTCAATCACCCCTAGCTCTGTTCCAATCATGGAGCGGGATGCATAGGCGTAAAACAAAAGTTGTGGATGTCATCTCTGCTATACACATTTTGGGCAATCTGGAAGCAACCAACAGGCTACTCTTCGAAACATCTCCCCGGATTGGCATGAGGTTGCAGACTCAGTCAAAAGATTAAGCATTGAATGGTGCCGCCAAGACTGTCCACTACCAATTCATATCATCTTCTCCTCTCTCTGAATTTATTTTCGCTTATCTATATGTAACCTAACATTGATGCTCCTAGTTACTACTTTCTTTAGCAAGAACGGCTCTATGCCTCAGTATTGCTTTTGTAAACTGGTTCATAACAGTCAATTATCAAAAAAAAAATGTACTAAAAAACTCAACCAGTAAGAAACATCTCGACAATAACTATCTGAATGTCTAACACCCATTATCGAACGTCTCGTAGTATAGGTGTGTCCCAATCTTCTTTGTGGATCCATATTTATTTAATCATGAAAAATTTTGTTTTCCTATACAATCGTTCATACAATACACTTTAGTTAAAAAAACATTCACTATGAGTACAATTAGTAAATTTTTATTTCTTTGTAGAAGCAATAATTCCTTTTTCAAAATCTCATCTTGGCTCACTTTCGGTGCA
Source organism: Limonium bicolor (assembly GCA_023374045.1). Taxonomy (NCBI): domain Eukaryota; kingdom Viridiplantae; phylum Streptophyta; class Magnoliopsida; order Caryophyllales; family Plumbaginaceae; genus Limonium; species Limonium bicolor. Next base: position 269,860,490 of record CM041777.1, read on the forward strand.
CTTATATTTGAAACCATAAAACCCAATTCCTCCTTAACCTGTCATGCATATGTCGTAGCTGATCAAATCCCTAATCTTTTCCCGATGTTAGTGGTAATTCAGTAATACAATGCTACAGTGTAATATGATCAGTAGAAGATAGAACAAATGTGTAAAAGAGTTAATGTTCATCAAACAACAGCTCAAATAACCTTCCAAATTGTATGAAAGAAGAATAACAACCTCACACTTGTTAGGAGAATGAGGAAGAGACATTGACGATGAAAGAATGATTGTGTTATTAATGTTTGGTGTACAACCAATCAACTATATATGTATGTTTCTTTCAATTACTAATTAACAAATTTGAGTAACAACCAGAACATATGTGTCACAAATGTAATGTAAATCAGTTACTAATGTGACAACTAGTTTCCTGTAACAAATCTCCCCTCACTGAAAACCTTGTCCTCGAAGTTGGAAATAAGGAAAACGTATAACTAGATCATAATAGAACTCCCATGTAGCTTCTTCCCCTGGTTGATCAGACCATTTAATTAACACTTTAGTAGCAACTCTGTCTTGCCCAGTGACCATCTTGCGGTCTAGAATTCTTTCTGGTTCATAGACTAATGCATCAGGAACATTCAAGGGTAACCAGGTAGAACAAGATGCAATGCCATTCTACTGCTTAAGTTGTGAAGCGTGGAACACATTACGGATAGAAGTGAATGCTGGTAAATCCAGCTTATAAGCATAGCTTCCACACTTATCGATTATTTGAAAGGGCCAAAAGTACTTCGGGGCAAGCTTTCGATTTAGACGGACGACTAAGGAAAGTTGTCTATAAGGATGAAGCTTGACAAAAATCAGATCTCAATATCAAAAACCCTTTCTGCTGATGACTATTACATTGTTGTTCCATCTGATGTTGTGCTCTAAGTAAATGGAACTTTAAACCCGAATCACATTTTCTCGATCCTGTAAGAATCGATTCACAACTACCACTTTGGACTCTCTAGGTAAGTAGGGAAAATGTGTGTAGGGGGGAGACTGAGCATAAGCAACCTCAAAAGGAGTCATTTGAGTTGCTATATGATAAAATATATTATACAAGAATTCAGCAAAAGGAAGAAACTTACTCCAAATGTGTGGTCTGTCACTGCACATTTATAGCAGAAATATATGACTATCTCTACCTAGGTAGTGGACCTATCATTTTGGGAATAGTGAATTAAGTGGGGTTGTCGATCTCATGGATCTTGTTCAATTAATTGACAATTTAGTAACTAACTGAGAAACTAAACTAAGAAAAATGGAAAATGTTACTTTTTTAGGGTTTCTCAATTTAATAAAAAGACTGACTCAATAGCTAAACATAAAATAATAAAACAAATAAAATAAACTAAGAGAATAAATAAAGGTTAAAATTCTAAATATAAGGAAGCACCCCGTTTGTTGTGTTAGAATCCTCATGAGAAATTCAATGTATTTCCTAGGCTTTTCACTGTATTAGACACATAAAATGCATCAGTTCACATCAAAACATAAATCTAAGGAAAAACATATGATAAGCGAGAAATATGACATGAATTGTTAACAAAATAGGAAGAATTATAACCCTAAAAGTATATATCTTTCGCACTTATCAAACTTCCTCATTCTTAGCTTTTACTTGTCCTCAAGCAAACAGAGAATATACCTACTTTTAAGCACCTTAGCATCGAAACTCGAAATCAAACAATTGACATTGGAAAACGAAAAAATGACAATAAAAACAATAGTTCTGCTATTTGCTGTTGGTTTTTGCAATCAGTGAAAAAGTTTAGTATTAAAAGCATGGAAAAGTTTGATTATAAAAACTGAATACATATTAGCTTGGGATCTTCACCCTTTCTTTCCTCTAACCTTTGGATGACAAGTGGTGTGACGTAACATCTTATTCCGTGGTACCTTTCAACACCACATACTCATGATCAAAAACAAAAATTAAACTGTAATTAACTTTTCCGCATACAAAACACTCTCCTTCACGAAATATTACAAACCAAACAAATAATTGTGAATTGCAGAGTTATTCCATAATCCAGACATTTTCTCTCTATTCCTGTGACGGTGATGGGCCAACTATCCCAGATCCCGAGACCTTAGGTAGATAGGTGTTAAGACCCCTAGGACTTAATAACTAGATAAACGAGGCCTGCTTTTGTTAGAAAATTTTTTATCAGCGGAGTACCTTGCCTTATCTTTTCATTTCATTCCAAAATTTCACATCATTTTCTAAATTCCAAACTAGCCTAATTCAGTTTTCATAATCAGCTAATCCACTAAATTTCAGTGAAAACAGATATAGTTGAATAAAACTATACATACAAAGCCTAAAGCAGAAGATTCTTGATGTGGTCATCAGGCTCGTTTTCAAAAAACCTCAACAAAAATTTTCACCTAAAGATTCAATATTTATTGGCATTCAAAAGAAGCAATTCCTTCAAAGCAATAGGACAAACAAAAAAAGTGTGACATTTAAGTGAAACTGGCATATTTTCAGGAAGGTTTCTACTTCCTCACACTTAAGAGGAGCAGTGTCCTCATTGTTCAAATAAAAATCAAGAAAAGACCTTTCAAAATATGCCAGACTCAAGAAGGATTTTATTCTTAACATCATGGACTGATAAAATAAAGAAGCATTAAAAGCATTGCAGCAGAACACAAACATTAAAAATAAATAAAACTAAAACTCCCTCCCTGTCCCCTGATATCGTAGATTGAGAAAGGTTTCATTCCTCACACTTAAGCTCATACATGGGGGTTGCAACGTTCCTCACACTTGCATCCAAACAAGTGTCCAGCCTTAAGGGTACATCAAACACCATCAAAATAATTTCACATGCACACACTCATAAAACTACCATAGAAACGTTGAAAAGTGTTGCAATAAAAGCACAAACATCATTGTCACTTCTAAATAAAAGAAATAAAAATAATGAGAAAACAAAAACAAAACATGAATTTAACCATTGGGTTGCCTCCCAGTAAGCTGTCTGTCTTTATAGTCTTTGGCTAAACTCCCTCTTCGTTATCCTGGATCAAAAATAAAAGTAGACAACGACTTTGCCAGGAAAATGAATTGAACAACAAACATAACTAGTCCACCTGGATCAAAGCAAAACCTTACCTCAACAAATAAAATAGGAAAATAAATACTCCACAAAACCTGATATTTGAGGAGATACTACCGGTAATGTAGTACTAACAAGAGACCAGGTGCAGATGGTTTTTCTTCTTCTCTCAATTTGAGGACGTAAACGTCCTCCGCTTGTTGGTGAGACTTCTAGAGGTGAGGTGAAGTTGATGACAGACTGATGGTGGCGCTTCTTCTCCTCAGATTTGAGAATACAAATACCCTCTTCCGGTTGGTGAGACTCAATCGTGCAATCCTGCTCGTAGACAACTACGGTAGACACATCAATTTCTTCATTCTCTATGAAATCATCCACTACTGGTGCCTCTACCGGCTCAGAGATCGACTCAGGCAAGATATTATGCTTCACGGGTGGAGGACTTTCCCACCAATAAAGTTCCCGATGAGATTGTTGTGGTAGTTGGTGCCCAATCAATTTTTGAAAAGAAAGTACTGCTTCCCGCTTACACTATAAAGCAAGTTCCACCAGCAATCTTGTCACCTCATCGTAAGTCGTAACTGCTCTCCATAATCAATAACCAGTCTACAAAAACAAAAATAAAAGTAAAATAGAAAAAAAAATAGATACACAAAGACAAAATTAACTAAACAAAATAACAAAATAAAAGGGAATTGCAAAATAAAATAAATAAAACGAAAATAAAAATGGAAAATAAATAATAAATAGAATAAAAATGAAAAAAATAAAATAAAGACTAAAATAAAAATGAAACTAAAATAAAATAAAAGAGAAACAGAACTCCTAATTAAAATAAGACTATGATCAATCTATTAAACAAAAATACAAATACAAATGCAAAATATAAAGCAAAAGAATTATTTAAACAAAACAAAATCAAATTACCTAGAATATAAACTAAATAATAAATTTAGAATATTGAAAATAAAAAGAAAAAAAGAAAATTAAAAAATTTAGCACAACTTGTAAATAATCAGAAATATTCTTAAGATCAAACCAACTTCAAGAGTGAATAAACTCATCAAAAAAAAGTAAACGAAAAGAGAAAGAAATTATTTAACCAAACAGGATATAATTCAAAGAGTGAAAAAAGTATAAGTAAAGCTATACTAGTCAAAAGTCAATTTGAAAAAAAATAACTAGACAAAATAGGAATCAACGTAATGAAATCAAATAATAAATAAAATAATAATACAAAAGTAAAAGAAGAAACTAAAATAAAATATCAATCAAATGAATAAAAATGTCAATTAACTCTGCCAGAGGTCCCCGACAGCGGTGCCAAAAACTTGTAGCAAAAATATGTGACTATCTCTACGTAGGCAGTGTACCTATCGTTTTACGAATAGTGAATTAAGTGGGCATTGTTGATCTCAGGGACCTCGTTCAATTAATTGATAATTTATTAACTAACTGAGAAACTAAACTAAGAAACAATAAAATGTTACTTTTTAGGGTTTTCTCAATTTAATAAAAAGAATTACTCAATAACTAAACATAAAATAATAAAGTAAATAAAATAAACTAAGCAAAAAATAAAGGTTAAAACTCTAAATATAAGGAAGCACCCTGTTTGTTGCGTTAGAATCCTCATGAGAAATTCTATGAATTTCCTAGGCTTTTCACTCCATTAAACACATAAAACGTATCAGTTCACATCAAACATAAATTTAAGGAAAAACATATGATAAATGTAAATATTGCATGAATTGTTAACAAAATAGGAAGAATCATAACCCTAAAAAAGTATATATATTTTGCACTTATCAACATTCATCTTAGATAAGTTTCCAAACTTTGATTAACTATCTTTGTTTGGCCATCAGATTGTGGGAGGTAAGCATAAAATAAATTCAAAGCAACTCCGTGAACAGAAAACAATTCTTTTCAGATTTCATTGAGAAACATTGCATCCCTGTCACTACTTATTGATCGAGGAAACCCATGGAGTTTGAAGACATTGTCTAAGTAGGCTTGCTCAATCTGTCTACCACCACTAGAATGACCGATTTACTAAAAGATAAGGGTAGAGCATCAATGAAGTCCATTGATGTATCTTGTCATACTTCATCTAGTATGGGAAGAGGCTGTAGTAGGCTAGGAGAAGCAACTATTTCATTTTTACACCTGGGCAAATGTCACAAGCTCGTATGAACGCTTGGATGTCCTTAGTCATGTCTTTCCAATAGACAAAGATTTCACCCTTTAATGTGTTGCATCTCTTCAAGAATGCCCACCCATACCAGGGAATGCATCCAGTGTAATATTGTCTACCGTAGCCCAGCTATAGCTGGTATCACAAGTTTCTCTTCCTTCTTAAAATCCCATGACTCCAAGTAAAAAACTTGTGACTTTTCTTATTTACCTTCAAATTTCAATATGGATTTTGACTTGTGAATCTTTGAAATACCCCGTAATTAAAAACAGTGATTAATTAGGCTAATTATAATTTTAAGGGCTTAATTACACTTAAATAAATACGAGGGAACAAATCCCGAAGAAAACGGACCTTTAAAATGGGTTAAAAGCATAAACGAACCTTAAAGCGCGTTTTTCGAGGAAACCGGGAAAACGTGACTTCAAGCGGGTCAAACAGACTCGTAACAATGTTGGTCAACTAAATAGTCACTAATAAATATTAGTGGAGCCTTAGAACCAATAAAATTAATTAAACGAGAAAATTCCGGAAAACGGTACCAGATAGTAAAAACTGCAACAACCGGGAAGTTGTGGGGTAGGAATGCAAATAAACAAAGTCAATGTGTCCACTTTGCAAATAAAATTTAAAATCTGACTGTGTGTGTATAGGGGCCGGCCAACTCCTCTCTCACACTCCCTTCATTTCTCTTCTTATTTGCTAAAGGACAAAAGTAATTAGTAAAAGGCAAAAAGGAGTCTCTCTCCTACTCCCCTTCTTGCTCTCTCACGTTTTCCCCCCCTCTTTCTCTATTCTCTGAACTCCTTTCCTCCTTCCATGCGACAGCCATGGAGAAATGAAAGAAACCACTAAACTCCCTCCTTCTCTCTTCTTGTTCTAGCTCAATACTTGTCCAAAAATTATAAAAACAGTATCATTGGAATCCCCTTGCAAAGGAGACATTTCCCTCCTTCCAAAAATCCGAAAACTCCACTTTCATTTTTGTGGGTGTTCCCCATTTGAAGATTCAAGTCCACCATTAGAAGCACCTTCACCTCCTTATCATCTTGAGGTAAAAAGAAATTCGAAAATCCATCATTTCTAGCCCTTGTTTGCATTATAATAATTTCCATGTTTTGAACTCTTGGTTCTTCTTGCTCCAGCCGATTTTGGCTTCTCCATTGGGCTAGGAATATTGTTCTCTTGCTAGTCAAGAACTTCATTCACCCATTGAAAGGTAATACTCTTGTCTAAACCCTAAAACATTAAATTCTAGGGTTAGTGCAAACATGAATGTTAAATGGTGTTGTGTATTGGTATGGGTTGTAGAACTTGGGTGAGAACCCCATTCAAAACCGAGAACAAGAAAGAAGGAAGAAGAGAAGGAAAGGAAAGAAAGAAAACTAGCAAGACAAGGTAATTGCTCCTACCTTGAACTAGTTTTGTATGTAGTAGTGTAACAGATTTTAAGTAGTAAAATGAGTAATGTATTTGAGTAATGAGTAGTGGTAATGTAGTAGTGTATTGGAGAAGAGAATGTAAGTTTTTGAAGTTTTTAAATGAAGTTTAAAAGCTTGGGAAAACATTGGGTATTGATTGAGTATGTGCAGGAATTTTATGTTGTTGTAGTAGTGTTGAATTGTGAGTATAATGTATTGCATAAACAGGTTATGAGAATGAGAAAATGTGAGCTGAAATAATGTGTGGAGAATGTTAAAATATAGGGGAGACTATGTCAAATTTTGTGTAGGAAATGAGAGGACTTAAGTGTTTAAGAAGAGGAAGTAACCTAGGTAATAACTAGGTGTATTGGGAGAAGAGTAGTGGGAGTGTTTAGGGTCTTGAAACAGATTTTGGAATGAGTTTGTAAATGGGATGAAACTAGAGTGTAAGGTAATGTATTTTGGATGCTAGGAATGGCATTAGTTGAAGAAGTAATGTAGGTTAGAAGTTGGAGTGAAAATCTGTAGCATAAGAAGTAAAACCAAAATCTGTAACATTAGTGTGGAGAAAAATAGTGCAAGTGTTGAAAGGAGAAGATGAAAATTTGTGTAAGTTGTGTAGGAATTGAGTAGTAAGTTGGAGAATGAATTAAGGTGAGTTAGAGCATCTAAATGAGTGGTAAACATGTAGGGAAGTATTGGTAAAGATTGGGGAAACAATGGGTAAAGAAAACACCCAAAAACAGATTTTAAAACTGAAGTACTGGGCCGGACCGGACTTGCGACCGGACTTGCAAGTTCGGTCGAGCCCAGATTTACAAAGACGGGAAACCTTCTGGAAACGACCGGACTTGCGACCGGACATGCAAGTTCGGTCGGACCAGAAAATTCTCCCGTCTGAAACCTTCTGGAATGGACCGAACTTGCGACCGGACTTGCAAGTTCGGTCGGCCAGAAAAATTCCGCAGATGAGAGCTTCTGGAATAGACCGAACTTGCGATCGGACTTGCAAGTTCAGTCGGCCAGAAAAATTTCCGTAACACAGCTACTGGAATGGACCGAACTTGCGACCGGACTTGCAAGTTCGGTCGAGCCAGAAATTTCCCGTACTGATAGCTACTGGAATGGACCGGACTTGCAAGGTCGGTCGCAAGTCCGGTCGAGTAAAAAAAATGTTTTAATTATATGATTATAGTAATCATATATACATATATATATGCCTACATACATATATGCATATATATGTAGTAGTACACCATGAATGAGGTAATAATGGTAAGAAAGTAAGTGAATAACAGTGTAAAAAAAGTAAGGAAAAGAATGGTTTTATAACCAAGTATGAATGTAAAGGAGCAGTAAGTAGACATTGAGAATATCAATGGAGGAGTAAGTTAGATCGATAATAGATCATTGATCATCATACTACTTCATGTATGTATAGGAATCCAATAGTTGAGCTCCAAAGGAACCGGTAGTACCTTACGACGGTGAACGGTATGATTTCTTCATGCCCTGTATCCTAACTTGGTTACCCCGATTTGTGTGCCTATGTGATCACCAATAAGATAAATGCACGAATCGGACTTATATTGCACTTAACTGTGTTTGAACTATTTCGTTCTTGTTGAATCTTCTTGAACATTTAGTTTATATAATTCATGAAATGTATGAATGGAAATAAAGTGTATGTGTAAGTATGAGTACTTGTGTATTGTATGTATGTATGGGAAGTAAGTATGGACTTCTACTAATTCCTAACCATCTAACTCCTAACATGATTAATGAGTAAAATGGAATGAGTAGAAGCCCGATATAGTTTCGGCCACGCGTGAGGATAAGGAAACACAAGAGGTTGGATCCGAATCCTGGCTATAATCTTTTCCATGGACCAATCCCCTTGAATGGGTAGCATCCTGGATTAGTGGGCCACCCTAAAGCCCGGTGGTGGGATGTAGTTCCCTGCCCGGAGGTCATACCGACTTAACTGGAAGTAAAGTATGTAAGAAGTAAGTATTGTATTGTATTGGTCTTGGCTATTGTAAGTCATTGACCCGGAGTAAAAGAGTACTGAACACCCGATTAACCGGGTGTGTAATGAGGCTAACCAGACCTTTGTATGTATTGGAGAATTGTATCTCCGTAATGCGGTGAGTATTCGGTAAGTATGAATGGTTGACTTGAATTGTCTTCCTTGTATGTATTGTATGTATGTATGCCTTGTGTATGGAGTGTATTGTATTGTATGGTATAAAGCATGTATGTATGTATGAATGAAACGAACCGCATGTACTCGACCAATTAGTTGGCGTACCCTCGCTAGCACGCGGGTATGCGGTTATCATATGCAGCGTAAGCTGACCCCCTAGGGGGAATGTTTTTACTCCACAGGTACATGCGAGGCATGAAGGTACAGTAAGGACGAGATGCAACTCTTTTTGGTATAGTTAGTAGATTGTGATGGTGTACCGAGTTGTACACGGCTAAGGCCATTTTGAGTAGCCGGTGTACCATGTGGTACACCTTTTTTGGATAATGAATTCTTAATTGGATAGAAAGGAGAGGACGTAGAAACCCCTCCATTTTTGGGAAGTAGTCTTGGAATGTAATTAATATATTCGGTATACTCGGTAATCAAATGTAAGTAAGTATTTGGTATTGTAAAGTAAGTAGTATGTATGCGTTTCATTCTAATCATCAGACCGAAACGGTAAGTAGTAGTAGCCTTGTTAACCTTGGAGGGTTAACGTGTTGTATCACCCGCCGGGAGTAAGTAAGTATTCCGCTGCGAGAAGGGTAAGTATGGGATTGGCTAGAGGATAATGGAAGGATTAGCGGTTTGGGTGTTACAAAAAGTGGTATCAGAGCGAAGTCTCGCTCTGATGATTAGAATCCTAAGTGTAGTGATTACCGAGTTAGGATTTCAACCGTCTTAAGACGGAGACTTAGAAACCTAACTAGGAACTACCGTTGTTAACAACGGATACCCCTGACTTCTACAAAGACGATATCATTGCTTGAATCAAGACCATGAGGTCATAGTATCACGACATCTAATGTAATCCACACTTGTTCAGATGTCAGGACGAGGTCTAGGTCGTCCCAGAGGAGGGGGCAACGAAGGACCAAGCGCGTAGACGATAGCTGAAATCGTCGCCGCCACGGTAGCACAGATGCTACCGGATGTAATCACCGCTGTACAACAAACACAGCAGAACCAGCACAGCAGCAGCACAGCAGCAACCCGACCCGCCTCAACCCCGAGAAACGAATTGGGTAAAGGCAGTCACTGACCTTCGACCTCCATGCTTTAGAGGCGAGAGCGACCCCGCCAACTCGAGGCCTATCTCTCCGAGATGGAGACGGCATTCGAGACACTTGAGACTCTCGCTGGAGTTCGAGTGAGGATAGCTGCATACTACCTCAAGGACGCGGCTATGGACTGGTGGAAGCTCGTTAAGGCCGAGCACATAGCTGATCCCGCATTCGGATGGGAAGCATTCACCTCTCTCCTCCGATCTAAGTACTATCCCGAGCATGTCAAGACCAAGAAACGGCTTGAGCTCGACGCACTAAAAATGACCGAGAAGATGACGGTTGATGAATATTACCGCACCTTCACCTCTCTTCTCCGACTTCTACCCGACCTTGGGTATACCGGCCAAGTCTTGGTCGACCGCTTCTACGGCGGATTGAGCCATCGACTCCGGTATGGCATGGGCTTCACACGGTTTACCTCCCTTCAGGTAAACAAGTTGAACCCTTAAAAGCCATGAGTAATGTGAATTAGTATCCCCGTATGTAAGTGTAACCTAATGCCTAAGTAATTCAGGAGTGTTACCACGCTACATCTCGAGTTGAGATCACCTGCCAGCTAAGAGATGAGGAGCAAGCGCTGAAGCGCAAGGTGAGCGGCAAAGGTAACCCCTCCGATGATCAAAACCAATCCAAACCTTGGAAGAAGAGGAAGGGGAAGCATTCCCATCAGAAGAACACTTCCGGAGACGACGGTGCCCATGCTGAGAAGGGCAAGGCAGCTGAGCCATTACAGATTGCCTACACCGCACCAGTGGCAGAGAAGCCACTGAGGTCTCAGCCCTACAGGGGTAAGAAACCGAAACCGAATTAGTACACTTGTGAATTAGTATGTATGTGGAGTATTGTAAGTATACCGAACCTTGCTAACTTGGAAGCTATAGGTTCTGGATTTGGCCAAGGAAAGAACCAATCTGATGGCCGCAGCTACATCTGCCGTAACTGCAACAAGGATCATCCCGGCACAGATTGCCAAGGAAGGGAGATCCGCTGCTACACTTGTCAGAAACCGGGCCACCGTGCCAATGCATGCCCGGAGAACTCTAAGCCCAAGGGCAACTACCAGGGCTACAAGCAGCGTGAAGGCAAGGAGGTTGCATCTGGCGATGCTCATGCCCAGCACACCTCGCAGGGACAGGGGTCCCGAGGTCCGCAGAAGGGCGCACCACAGAGGCAGCCGGCCTTACACATCATAGACCATGATGGGACTGGGACTAAGTCCGGCCCAGGTAACCACTGTAACCTTTAATCCTTGAAGAGCATGACTAAGTATTAAAGTAATTGTATGAATGAAAGCATGAATGCGTAAGTACTTGAAGTATGAAATTGAGCATGAGTAAGTAACATGGAAGTATGTATTGAGCATGAAATGAATCAGTAAGCCTAGAACTCACTCTAGATGAAATTTACCACCTTAGGGAAATTCCATATCTGTTACCCAATACCTTCGAACTCACCTCATGAAGAGACCGACATCGCCAATCACCACTTCAACAACGAACAGTGTCAGGTCATCCGCCCAGGTATGATCTTATTAAAAGGATACCTGACACCCCGAAGCACAAGTTTCAATCATCCGACGATGCAACGAGTTAGGAATGGGTCCAGGGGATTTTTATACACCCGAATTCCCCGGTGGAGCTACAATGAAGCTGAAAATGATGTGCTTGGGAAAGGACTGGAACCCTTATACCAAGACATACCAAACAACGCGAGCAGGAGACGGAGCAACACCTCCAGCAATACCCCCAGAATTCCAAATGCTTGTCACACAAGCTGTAGAAATTGCACAACAGTATGAAGATGAACAATCCCTGCACTTGAAGCAGATCTATGTATCGTCAACTTCTATGAGAAAGAAGGACGACTTGGCTTACACCAGACAAGGACGAGACAGCGGAATCTCTTGAACTAGGAGTGCCCGTAGTGTCTTGGTCCATTGGTGATGACGCCGTATTTTTGTATAGCGAGCGGAAGCGTGTGGACCTCGTAGAGAAATTGTATTGAGATCAGGAGATGTTCTAATCATGGGTGGAAAATCAAGGTTGCTGTATCACGGGATCCAGAAGATCAAGTTGAATACGGCACCACCGGCAATAATCAATGCCACACACATGAAACCAGGACGCCTGAACCTTACCTTTAGAAAGTATTAATCTTGTAGTAGCATGTAATCCAGTAGTAACGTGTATTAGAGACACAGTATGTATGATGGTTGGTTATTCAATAAAAGCAGCGTTGGTTATTAAATTTCACTTGCGTTCCACCATCTTTACTTATAATCTATGAATCAATAGGTTGTGGACTCGGTACCGAAGGTAACCTGAGCATCCTCACCGAAGAACAAGCCGGCAAGAGCGGCACCATTCTAATGGGAACATTCCCAGTAAACGGCATCGAAGCCTCAGTATTATTCGACTCCGGCGCCTCTCACACCTTTGTATCGCCATCATTCGCTACAAGGTTGGGGCTAGACGCAGATGAGCTACCAAATTTCTTGGTTACTCTCCCGTCAAAGGAGCGGGTAAAGTGTACTAAGTATTACCACACCGCCACCATTCAAATCAAAGGTGAAGCGTTTCCCATTTCCTTCATTGAATTCAACGGATTGGGATTCGACTTGATAATTGGAATGAACTGGTTGGAGCGGCACAAAGGACGGATCCTATGCGCCGAGCACCGATTGCTGCTCAAGGTCCATCTGGGGTCACTGTTTCATACCGCCAGAGACCGAGAGAGCCTTCACTAACTACAGTCATCTCCGCTATGGCAATGTATCGGGAGCTCAAAAAAGGGCATGAAGTGTATTTATGTCACGTGCAAACACCTGGAGAGAGATCCAGAGTTCAGTGATGATGTAGCAGTAGTCTCAGAATTCCCTGATGTATTTCCGAAAGAGCTACCTGGTATGCCACCACAGAGAGCGGTAGAGTTTGAAAGTGACCTCGTACCGGGTACTGGTCCCATGCTAGGGCACCATACCGTATGGCACCAGCAGAAATGGCAGAACTCAAGGAGCAACTACATGACCTACTCGACAAAGGGTTTATACGCCCGAGCGTATCACCCTGGGGGCACCGGTCCTCTTCGTGAAGAAGAACGGTAGTCTCCGCCTCTGCATCGACTACCGCGAATTGAATGCGGTCACTGTAAAGAACAAGTACCCATTGCCACGCATCGACGACCTGTTCGATCAATTGAAGGGAGCATCCGTCTTTTCTAAGATTGATCTCCGATCCGGATACCACCAAATTGCTATCAAAGAGCAAGATATTGAGAAAACAGTATTCCGAACAAGATATGGCCACTACGAATTCACGGTGATGCCATTCGGTTTGTCTAACGCACCAGCCAAATTCAATGGACCTAATGAATCGGTTATTCAGTGATCAGCTTGGACACTTCAGTAGTAGTATTCATTGATGACATTCTTGTGTATTCGAAGTCACCAGAAGAACATGACAACCATTTGAGAAGAGTACTTGAGACACTGCGCGAGAACCAGCTGTATGCGAAGTTCTCCAAATGCGAGTTCTGGCTAGATCAGGTATCATTCCTTGGTCTTGTCATCTCGAGCGCAGGCATCTCAGTAGATCCATCCAAAATCGAAGCAGTGCGATCATGGCCTAGACCTAAGACTGTTACCGACATCCGAAGCTTTCTTGGTTTAGCCGGTTATTATTACCGGGTTTTGTAAAGGACTTCTCAAAAGTCGCTAAGCCCATGACGTCATTGATGAAGAAAGATGCACCCGTTTGTATGGACAAGCGAGTGCGAGGTATCCTTCTAGAAACTAAAAGACTCATTGACCTCAGCGCCAATTCTCACACTTCCAGAGGGCACAGAGGGATTTGAGGTGTATTGTGATGCATCGGGCAAGGGCATGGGATGTGTACTCATGCAGCATGGCAAGGTAGTAGCATACGCCTCCCGCGCTGAAAAAAGCATGAGGAGAATTACCCCGACACATGATCTAGAGTTAGGAGCCATTGTCTTCGCCTTGAAGATATGGCGACACTATCTCTATGGGGTAAGCATCACCATCTACTCCGACCACAAAAGTTTGCAGTATGTATTTACCTACAGAAAGAACTGAATCTAAGACAGAGGAGGTGGATGGAGTTCCTCTCAGATTACGACATCAACCTCCAGTATAAAGAAGGGAAGGCAAACGTTGTAGCCGACACCCTGAGTCGTCGAGCACACTCGCTCCATTCGCTACTCTCTTCTCTTCTAGCTTGGTTGACGAGGTGCGAGACGCTCAGTTGAGCGACCCTTACTTCACTGAGATCAGACAGAAAATCACAGAGGGTACCTTCGAGAACCGAAAGTACAACTTCAAATTGCATGAAGATGGTCTGATCCGATTGAATGGCAGATTATGCGTCCCCCGAAGCAATGCTGAGCTAAGGGATCGCATTCTGCGAGAGTCACATTGTTCGACATTGCATGTCCATCCGGGAGCCTCTAAAATGTACAAAGACATGAAGAGGTACTTCTGGTGGTCAGGAATGAAATCCGACGTGACTGAGTATGTTCTGAGGTGTCTCACATGCCAGAAGGTGAAGTTCGAGCACCAAAGACCGGGAGGAATGGTGCAATCCATGCCCATTCCGGAGTGGAAATTCCATGATATCTCTATGGATTTTGTTGTTGGACTCCCACCTGCTAGGGGAGGACTCAACATGATCTGGGTAGTAGTCGATCGTCTCACCAAGGTTGCCCGATTCATACCGATGAAGGACACCTGGAAGGTGGCGAAGCTCGCGGAGCTATTCGACAAGGAGATCATTCGACACCACGGAGTCCCGAAAACCCTTTGTATCTGACCGCGACACCAGATTTCTTTCGGATACTGGAGAGTGACACGGGAAGCGCTTGGTACTGAGTGAAGCTTAGCACCGCCTTCCACCCACAGACGACGGTCAGACAGAAAGGACCATTCCAAACACTAGAGGATATGCTAAGGCATGTGCCTTAGACTTCCAGGGGAGCTGGATTGAGAAGCTTCATCTTATCGAGTTTTCGTATAACAATAGCTACCATGCTTCGATGAAGATGTCGCTGTTCCAAGCTTTGTATGGTAGACCTTGCCGTACCCCGTTGTGTTGGGATGAGTCAAGCGAAGCGGTTCATCATAGGACCGGAGTATTTGGAACAAGTACAAGCTGAGGTACAACAAATCCGAGCAAATAGAATGAAGCCCAAGATAGACAGAAATCCTATGGGATGTGCGACGACGCGACCTTGAGTTCGCCGTGGGCGACCAAGTGTTCTTGCGTGTCTCACCTATGAAGGGGGTGGTCTTTCGATTTGGCCAAAAGGGCAAGCTGAGCCGAAATTTGTAGGCCCGTATACCATTACTGAGAGGATTGGAGCCGTAGCTTATAGGCTAGCATTGCCTGAAGAATTGGGGCGGTGTTCATGATGTATTTCATGTATCACAACTCAAGAAATTACATAGCCGATCCCTCTCATGTATTAGACCGAACATCTATCCCTAGAGCGACGATGGATATGTCGAGACTCCACTGCGAATCCTTGATACGAAGACAAGACGAACTCGCCATAATCTGTACGAATGGTGAAGGTCTGTGGTCTAACCACGATGTCGAGGAAGCGACTGGGAATTAGAGGACGCCATGAAGGCGAAGTACCCGAATCTATTTGTAGACTAGATGTCTAGTATCCGTATAGCATGGAGGGTACGGGGCATACCCCATTTTAAGGGGGGGTAGAGCCTTCGCTTTTGCATTGCTTCGGGTTAGCATTGCGTAGTATGTATGTATTGTAATTGTATTTTGGTTGGCACATGTAGTGCTAATTGTATTGTATTGGCACAAAGTAGTGCAGTAGTATTCGGTATGTAGTACGATGAGTATGGTATGTGTATGGTATGTATGTAATGAGTAATGCATTTGTGTTGTACGGTATATGACACGAATGACATTGTGAAGTGTATTGCGAATGTATGTGGAATGTGCGATTGAATGTGTTGTGTATGGTATTCGAATGGAGTATTGCGTATGAATTGAGTACTGTGTATGGGAAATTGAACTGAGTATGATGTATGGTATCTGAAGTGTATGCTGGTAGTAGAATGTATTGTGGCAACTGCTTGCCAAATAAGTTAGAAATGTAAAACCGTAACCTTGAGCAACTTTGAGGGCAAAGTTTCTTAAGGGGGGGGGTAGATTGAAATACCCCGTAATTAAAAACAGTGATTAATTAGGCTAATTATAATTTTAAAGGCTTAATTACACTTAAATAAATACGAGGGAACAAATCCCGAAGAAAACGGACCTTTAAAATGGGTTAAAAGCATAAACGAACCTTAAAGCGTGTTTTTCGAGGAAACCGGGAAAACGTGACTTTAAGCGGGTCAAACAGACTCGTAACAATTTGGTCAACTAAATAGTCACTAATAAATATTAGTGGAGCCTTAGAACCAATAAAATTAATTAAACGAGAAAATTCCGGAAAACGGGTACCGGATAGTAAAAACTGCAACAACCGGGAAGTTGTGGGGTAGGAATGCAAATAAACAAAGTCAATGTGTCCACTTTGCAAATAAAAATTTAAAATCTGACTGTGTGTGTATAGGGGGCCGGCCAACTCCTCTCTCACACTCCCTTCATTTCTCTTCTTATTTGCTAAAGGACAAAAGTAATTAGTAAAAGGCAAAAAGGAGTCTCTCTCCTACTCCCCTTCTTGCTCTCTCACGTTTTCCCCCCTCTTTCTCTATTCTCTGAACTCCTTTCCTCTTCCATGCGACAGCCATGGAGAAATGAAAGAAACCACTAAACTCCCTCCTTCTCTCTTGTTCTAGCTCAATACTTGTCCAAAAATTATAAAAACAGTATACCATTGGAATCCCCTTGCAAAGGAGAACATTTCCCTCCTTCCAAAAATCCGAAAACTCCACTTTTGTTTTTGTGGGTGTTCCCCATTTGAAGATTCAAGTCCACCATTAGAAGCACCTTCACCTCCTTATCATCTTGAGGTAAAAAGAAATTCGAAAATCCATCATTTCTAGCCCTTGTTTGCATTATAAGAATTTCCATGTTTTGAACTCTTGGTTCTTCTTGCTCCAGCCGATTTTGGCTTCTCCATTGGGCTAGGAATATTGTTCTCTTGCTAGTCAAGAACTTCATTCACCCATTGAAAGGTAATACTCTTGTCTAAACCCTAAAACATTAAATTCTAGGGTTAGTGCAAACATGAATGTTAAATGGTGTTGTGTATTGGTATGGGTTGTAGAACTTGGGTGAGAACCCCATTCAAAACCGAGAACAAGAAAGAAGGAAGAAGAGAAGGAAAGGAAAGAAAGAAAAACTAGCAAGACAAGGTAATTGCTCCTACCTTGAACTAGTTTTGTATGTAGTAGTGTAACAGATTTTAAGTAGTAAAATGAGTAATGTATTTGAGTAATGAGTAGTGGTAATGTAGTAGTGTATTGGAGAAGAGAATGTAACAGTTTTTGAAGTTTTTAAATGAAGTTTAAAAGCTTGGGAAAACATTGGGTATTGATTGAGTATGTGCAGGAATTTTATGTTGTGTTGTAGTAGTGTTGAATTGTGAGTATAATGTATTGCATAAACAGGTTATGAGAATGAGAAAATGTGAGCTGAAATAATGTGTGGAGAATGTTAAAAATATAGGGGAGACTATGTCAAATTTTGTGTAGGAAATGAGAGGACTTAAGTGTTTAAGAAGAGGAAGTAACCTAGGTAATAACTAGGTGTATTGGGAGAAGAGTAGTGGGAGTGTTTAGGGTCTTGAAACAGATTTTGGAATGAGTTTGTAAATGGGATGAAACTAGAGTGTAAGGTAATGTATTTTGGATGCTAGGAATGGCATTAGTTGAAGAAGTAATGGAGGTTAGAAGTTGGAGTGAAAATCTGTAGCATAAGAAGTAAAACCAAAATCTGTAACATTAGTGTGGAGAAAAATAGTGCAAGTGTTGAAAGGAGAAGATGAAAATTTGTGTAAGTTGTGTAGGAATTGAGTAGTAAGTTGGAGAATGAATTAAGGTGAGTTAGAGCATCTAAATGAGTGGTAAACATGTAGGGAAGTATTGGTAAAGATTGGGGAAACAATGGGTAAAGAAAACACCCAAAAACAGATTTTAAAACTGAAGTACTGGGCCGGACCGGACTTGCGACCGGACTTGCAAGTTCGGTCGAGCCCAGATTTACAAAGACGGGAAACCTTCTGGAAACGACCGGACTTGCGACCGGACATGCAAGTTCGGTCGGACCAGAAAATTCTCCCGTCTGAAACCTTCTGGAATGGACCGAACTTGCGACCGGACTTGCAAGTTCGGTCGGCCAGAAAAATTCCGCAGATGAGAGCTTCTGGAATAGACCGAACTTGCGACCGGACTTGCAAGTTCGGTCGGCCAGAAAAATTTCCGTAACACAGGCTACTGGAATGGACCGAACTTGCGACCGGACTTGCAAGTTCGGTCGAGCCAGAAATTTCCCGTACCGATAACTACTGGAATGGACCGGACTTGCAAGGTCGGTCGCAAGTCCGGTCGAGTAAAAAAAATGTTTTAATTATATGATTATAGTAATCATATATACATATATATATGCCTACATACATATATGCATATATATGTAGTAGTACACCATGAATGAGGTAATAATGGTAAGAAAGTAAGTGAATGGTAAGGAAACAAGTGTAAGAAGTAATAAGGAAAAGAATGGTTTTATAACCAAGTATGAATGTAAAGGAGCAGTAAGTAGACATTGAGAATATCAATGGAGGAGTAAGTTAGATCGATAATAGATCATTGATCATACTACTTCATGTATGTATAGGAATCCAATAGTTGAGCTCCAAAGGAACCGGTAGTACCTTACGACGGTGAACGGTATGATTTCTTCATGCCCTGTATCCTAACTTGGTTACCCCGATTTGTGTGCCTATGTGATCACCAATAAGATAAATGCACGAATCGGACTTATATTGCACTTAACTGTGTTTGAACTATTTCGTTCTTGTTGAATCTTCTTGAACATTTAGTTTGTATAATTCATGAAATGTATGAATGGAAATGAAGTGTATGTGTAAGTATGAGTACTTGTGTATTGTATGTATGTAGGGAAGTAAGTATGGACTTCTACTAATTCCTAACCATCTAACTCCTAACATGAGTAATGAGTAAAATGGAATGAGTAGAAGCCCGATATAGTTTCGGCCACGCGTGAGGATAAGGAAACACAAGAGGTTGGATCCGAATCCTGGCTATAATCTTTTCCATGGACCAATCCCCTTGAATGGGTAGCATCCTGGATTAGTGGGCCACCCTAAAGCCCGGTGGTGGGATGTAGTAATCCCTGCCCGGAGGTCATACCGACTTAACTGGAAGTAAAGTATGTAAGAAGTAAGTATTGTATTGTATTGGTCTTGGCTATTGTAAGTCATTGACCCGGAGTAAAGGAGTACTGAACACCCGATTAACCCGGGTGTGTAATGAGGCTAACCAGACCTTTGTATGTATTGGAGAATTGTATCTCCGTAATGCGGTGAGTATTCGGTAAGTATGAATGGTTGACTTGAATTGTCTTCCTTGTATGTATCGTATGTATGTATGTCTTGTGTATGGAGTGTATTGTATTGTATGGTATAAAGCATGTATGTATGTATGTATGAATGAAACGAACCGCATGTACTCGACCAATTAGTTGGCGTACCCTCGCTAGCACGCGGGGTATGCGGTTATCATATGCAGCGTAAGCTGACCCCCTAGGGGGAATGTTTTACTCCACAGGTACACGCGAGGCATGAAGGTAGAGTAAGGACGGGATGCAACTCTTTTTGGTATAGTTAGTAGATTGTGATGGTGTACCGAGTTGTACACGGCTAAGGCCATTTTGAGTAGCCGGTGTACCATGTGGTACACCTTTTTTTGGATAATGAATTCTTAATTGGATAGAAAGGAGAGGACGTAGAAACCCTCCATTTTTAGGAAGTAGTCTTGGAATGTAATTAATATATTCGGTATATTCGGTAATCAAATGTAAGTAAGTATTTGGTATTGTAAAGTAAGTAGTATGTATGCGTTTCATTCTAATCATCAGACCGAAACGGTAAGTAGTAGTAGCCTTGTTAACCTTGGAGGGTTAACGGCGTTGTATCACCCGCCGGGAGTAAGTAAGTATTCCGCTGCGAGAAGGGTAAGTATGGGATTGGCTAGAGGATAATGGAAGGATTAGCGGTTGGGGTGTTACAATCTTCCTCATAGGCATCTTTGATTTTTTCCGAATAAGATCAGTTTTCAAGATAAGAAGTGACATATTTAAAAAAAATCAAACTTGCTGTTAGGGGTATTTTTGTCATTTACCAGAGAGACTTAACGGCAAGACTAACGTTTGTTAGTGGACAATGGCATTTTATGAATTTCAAACTTAAATTATGACATTTTATGAACAACTTTTCAAAAAGGGGTATATCATGAATTAAAAACTTAAATCGTGGCATTTTGTGAATTTTCCCTAAAACTAATAAATGAAAACAAAAACATGAAATCAAACAATTTCAACACTGGGTTGCCTCCTAGTCAATCGCATGTTTTTAAAGTCTTCGGCTAGACTTGCCCTCGATTACATGACTCTAGTTCGTCATGCTGAATTGGGAGCACGATTCTTACAAAAATCCATAAGACATCTTCGTGTCAGGTTCAAGGTCCTCTTCACCCGCCAAACCTAAGCAACAATTTGTTCAGCTGCACTTGCTTGGGGTGTCTTTACTGCCACTATGCTCATTGCTCTTCAAACCTAGTGAATCAAAACAAGTATGGTTTTTCTCTGGTTTGGCGCTCCGGTCATGCAGGCAGCAGCAATATCCTTTGGTTTTCATTTGGAGAAGGTTCCCTCATAGAAGGGTCAACAATACCTATACTAGTGCAAACTTGTACTCTTGCAAATCAGTTCACGTTATGAGTCATATAAAAACAATATGATCATCATAGCAACAAAAAATTATCTTTTCCCCTTATTGGCGTAAAATACTATAAAGTATCTTGCTAACTAATGGACAACGAGTCATTGTAGTCCAACAAGGTCGTACCCATAGGTACTTTGCCACTATCTAACTAATTATAAATCTAACTAGTCATTCCAAAATTCTTAACTTTTGAGTAGATGAATATTGAAAGAAGAGCTCAAGGATAGTGTTATTACTGTGACAAAAAATATACACCGGGACATTATTGAAGTATAAGAAAACTCAACTGTATATACTTGAATGTGAGGTGGATGAAGAACCCATCAAATTGGGTCCCACATGTCACATATGAGCTTAAAAAACTTTAAATTTGATATTGGACCAAAATATAACACTTTAGCACCATCCATGTAAAGTTTCATCAATTTTGGACAACGTTTAAGCATGTTTAAAGCTGAATTACACAAAAAAAACAATGGTATTTTGTGAATTAGAAACTTAAACAGTGGTATCTTGTGAATTTTCCTAAACAAAATTGAATTGCACTGATTCGACTGTGCAACGACATTTTTTTAAAGTACACAAAATACCCTTGTTTGGTTTTATAGTTTACAATATGACACTATTTAGGTTTTGATGTTCACAATATGCCATGATTTGAGTGTATATGTTCATAATATGCCCTTGTTTTTGCTGTAACGGCTAGTTTGAGATCAATAGCTCTTTTTTGCCTATATAAAGACTTCTTACCATGTAAAAAAGCACAAACACCATACTAAAGCCATGGTCTTGTTTACAACTACAATCAATGAAAATTTTCAAATAATTCATTGTGTGAATATGACTAATTTGTCCTTCTGTTGGTGTTGTTATTAATGCAAGCGATCTAATCGTTGTGTGACTATGGCTAATCTATTATTATGCTGGTGTTATTGTCTATGCAAGTGATCTAATCGTTGTGTGACTATGACTAATCTGTTCTTCTGTTGGTGTTGTTGTTAATGCAGCGATCTAATCGTATCGTTGAGCGCATATATGTTTAGTGGTGGTTTTGGTTGATTTTTGTGGAAAGATGTGAAAGTTATTGTAAGTAGAAGTGTAAAAAGCTACAAACACATGATTTTTTGAGCATTAATATTTATATATGAAAGTACTTCATATCTTGCGGATACAAATTACATTTACTAATACAACTACATCCCAAAGAAACATCTTCTTCATGCTTTGCCTCATCTCTTCCTTAAGTTCTTTCTTTATCCCTTCCCTAATGCTATTGATAAGATTCACAAGCTGCCATGCTCTCTTGACGTTGAGCTTCAGAATGAGCAGATGCAATAGTAGAGGTAGAGTCTATCATAGTTGAATACGATTTGGTGTAGCAAGCATGTCTTACCCTAAGATGAGGAGAGTATCGATTTTGCATCACCGGTGCCCACCACTTGAAAAAATTACATGCCCAACTATAGTACGTCCTTCCAACCAAAGTTTCTTTGCGGGAGAGGGTAAGGTTTGATGGGCTCCATATTTGCAATAAATTGTTTGAAACTTTTCATTGATTGTAGTTGTAAACAAGGCCATAGCTTTAGTATGGTGTTTGTGCTTTGTTTACATGGTAAGAAGGTCTTTATATAGGTAAAAAAGATATGTTGGGCTCAAACTAGCCGTTACAGCAAAACCAAGGGCATTTTGTGAACATATAAACTCAAATCATGACATATTGTGAACATCAAAACCTAAATAGTGGCATATTGTAAACTATAAAACCAAACAAGGGTATTTTGTGTATTTTAAAAAAAATTCAAAAAAATAGTCGTTGCACAGTTGAATCAGCGCAATTCATTTTTTTTAAAAAAAATCAAACTTTCCGTCAAGGGTATTTTCATCATATAGAGAGATTTAACGGCGAGACTAACATGTGTTAGCGGACAGTGGCATTTTGCGAATTTCAAACTCAAATCGTGGCATTTTATGAACAACTTTCCAAAAAGAGGTATATCGTGAATTGCAAACTTAAATCGTGGCATTTTGTGAAAAACAAATCAAACTTGCTGGCAGGGGTATTTTCGTCATTTACCAGAGAGACTTAGCGGCGAGACTAACTTCTGTTAGCGGGCGGTGGCATTTTGGGAATTTCAAACTCAAATCGTGGCATTTTATGAACAACTTTCCAAAAAGGGGTATATCGTGAATTACAAACTCAAATCGTTGCATTTTGTGAATTTCCCTTTAGTTTTATTTGATTGGGTATGTTTAGTTTTTTTGATGGGAAACAAAAATTGGGATGCTGAAATTTGGGCCCTATATGGACATACGTCCGGACAGGGTGCGAAAGCAAAATGTTGAAAAATGAGATTTTGCCGGACTTATATCCATACTTGATGGTCCGGATGTCGTGTGAGAAGGAAAGGACCAGAGGCAATAGCAATGTCTGGACATGCGTCCAGAAATGCTAATCCGGGCAAAGTACAAACATAAAACAATGAGATGTCCAGACATGCGTATGGAAGTGTAGGTTTGGATAGACTCGTATTTTAAGTAATTTCATGATTTTCTCTTATTTTCAACATTACTTTAGTCTTCAGTCTATTTTAATAATGCATTAATCTCTTTTTTCATAGTTTAGCTGTAGTTTTTCCATTTTTGTCTTTCGTTTTTCTTCTTTCAAATAGAAGCGGTGGTATTCCTTGTGCTCGTAATGCAACACTTCGAATGTTTTTATGGTATATTGTTAGTGTGCACAAGTTGCTTAATTTTTTAGATGATACTCCCATCTTTCGAAGGTTGGACACTTGTCTAGACGTAAGTGTGAGGGATTTCTCCACCCCTTCGCTTGGACTCAAGTGTGAGGAAGGTTTCCTTTCTCCAATCATGCGATATTTGGAGAGTTTCAGTTTCTCTAAGTTATTTAATTGTGTTCAGCCTGTAATGCTTATTTAATATGTATGCCCATGGTGTCCTGAATTAATTCCTTAATGAGCTGGCATATTTTGAAAGGTCTTTGCTTGTTTTTTTAATTTTGTGAACAATGAGGACAATGTTCTTCTTAAGTGTGAGGAAGTGAGACCTTTCGTTGTCAGTCGAACTTAATGCCACACTAGTATTTTTTTTGCCTTGCTTTGATGATTATGCTTCACTGAGTGCTTATGAATGTTAAATTTTGGGTGATAATTCTTGCAGACGTTTAGAAAGTGAGCCTGATGACAACCTCAAAAATCTTATTGCTTTAAGTTGTCTAATTAAACTATTTTCTCAAATTGGTTATGCTTTCACTGAAATATGGTGGTTTAGCTGATTATGGAAACTAGATTAGTTTAGCTTGGTGACCTTGAGAATGATATAAATGTTTGGAAAGAAGTATAAGACAAGGTACTCCTCGGATCATGAATTTTCTGAACCAAAACAGACCTCTTTTATCTGGTTATTAAGCCTTTGCGGTGATTTATCTCCTATCTACCTAAGGTCTTCGGATCTTGGATATTTGACGCAACACCGCTAAAGGGATAAAGAGAAAAAGTCTCTTTGATAGATCAACTATGCAAATTTTAATAAATCTTATGCTATGAAAGTTCTCCGGAAGAAATCTTTTTGCATGTGAAATGTTATATTGTACCTTTTTTTTATCATGAGTGTGAGGTGTTGAAAGGTATTGTCAAATAAGACATTAGTTCTCACCTCTTGTCATCCAAAAGGATAATGGAATAAAATTGGTGGAAGGTCCTGAGCTAACTTCTTTATGCTCTTTTAAAATTGTTCTTTTTTACTGTTTGTAAAAATATGTAGCTTAGAGAATGTTGATTCTTTTGATTGTCATTTTGCTTGATTTTCTTCTACACTTGTTTGATCCCAGATTTTGATACTACGGGTTTAGAAATAGTTTTATTCTTTATTTGTAAAGCTAAGTGTGAGGAAGTTTGATAGGTGTTAAATATATACATATATATTTATTTATATATAAGAGTCTAATTCACCTATTATTCACAGTAGTTTGGGCAATATTTCTCACTTATCATGTGTTTTTCATATGATTTATGTTTAGATGATAATTGATGCATTTTATGTGTCATATGTAAGAAAAAGTCATGGAATTGCATTCTTCATCGCTCAAGTGTTATAACCAACAAACGGGGAGCAAATCGAAACTAAAATGAAGAATCTAAACCCTATTGAAGTTGCATTCAACCTTACATCCAAAATTACATGACTGGAGAACCCATGTAGAACGGCTGACGTTATCAACAATAGTCAAGAAAAATCTACTTCCATCACGGTTCTCTTGGGAACATGGACCCCACACATCAAGATGGATACCGTCAAAATATTGTCTGGCTTTGTTTTTAGAATTTGGAAAGGATAACCTATCCCCTTTAGCTTGAAAACACACATCATATGTAAAATCTGAAGGCGCATCCTTCTTAGTAATAAAATTCAAGCTCAATAGTTTACTAACAGGAGCATACCCCAGTTTATTATGCCAAAATAGTAAACAACCTTCTACATCGACATTCAAGCATTTGTGATCATCTTCGTATGTAGTCAACAAGCTCTTCAACTTCTCAGTATCCAAGACGTACAACCCATGCTCTTTTATTCCAATGTACTTCTTACTCGTTGAGATAGGATCTTGTAGGTAACAAAAGTCCTCATCAAACAACACATTACATAAGAATTGCTCAATTTTTTTTGCTAAATGATGCCAAGGCTAACTTAAAAGTAGGCACATATAACACCCCTTTTAGCTTGAACTGATCGGTAATATCCACAGTTCCAATTGTATCGACTGTTTTGGTTGGACCATCTGGCATCACAAGCATTCGATCTAGATCTTGAATATCATGCAACTTAACATCATTTCCAACAAGATGATCAGAAGCCCCAAAGTCTATAAGCCATTTCCGCATGATACATGTTTCAAAATTGTTTGAAGAAATTTTCTTTGCACTTTGGTAAAACGTACCTGCAAACGCACAACTTTCCTTCCCATTTGTTGTACTTGTACCACTGCTTCTAGCCATATTTTTGTTTTCCTGGTAGAAGTCTACGAACTGACTATATTGATCCATGCTTACCCCTGGCATTGGTGATTTATCAGATCTTATGCACCCTACAATGGCAGTAATGTTCTTGTTGCCCTTCCACCATTCTGGGTAACCATTTAGCTCGAAACACTCCTTCTTGAGGTGTCCCTTTTTCCCACAATGATTACAGGTGGTGTTGTTTTTCTTGGTGGAACTGAAATACCCCAAACTTAAAAATGGTGATTAAATAACTCTAATATGGTATTTAAGGGCCTAATAGTGCCTAAAGAATATTGGTGAAGAAAATAAAGCCAAAAGAAAAGAGGAAACGCTTAAAAAGCGTAAATTGTCAAAACAAGTGTTACGCAACCATAGGAGGTATGTGACCGCGGTTAGAGTCTTAGATGGATTTTCAAGGCTTAAAAATGCCTAAATAATATACGGGAACAATTTCCGAAGAAAACGGAGCCATGAAATGAATTAAAAACGCTAATAAAGCTTTAGCACACGTTTTTCGAGAAAACCCAAAAACGTGACTTTAAGTGGTCGAACGGACCCGTAAAAATTATAGTCAATCAAATAACTATAATTAAACACTAATGGGAGTTAAGAACAATTAAAATTAAAGAAACGAGAAAAATCCGGAAAACGGGCCCGGTTGGTGAATAGTGCTAAAACCGGGTAAATTAGCGAGCGTTTTCTGTAAAAGACGAAAGACGCTCCACCTTGTATGTATATGTGGAGGCCGGTTTTTATAAATGAACTCGTTCGCTCAGTCGAGTTTTCACTTCGCTCAGTCGGAAATTTAAAAAACTTTACCATTTTGCCCTTACTCTTAAATTCTCCTATATATACACCTTTACCCTCTATTATCTCTCCACAAAATTTCAAAATCTCAAAACTCTCTATCTCTCTAGAATTCTCTCTGACTTCTCTCTAGAAGCGGTAACCGGAGCGGGAGCAGGAGCGGTAGCGGGAGGAAAGCCGGTGCTCAAGTCATCATTCTGTTAGTACGATCTGCAAAATCAGGTTCTTTTCTGTCATAATTTACAGTTTTTTAGCGTAGAATAGTAGTAAAAGTAGCAAAATTAACAGAAAACAGTAGACGAATTCGGAAACGGGGGAGGAAGAAAAGCCGGCGCAGGCGCCGGCAACACGGTGTGCGCGCGGGCGCGCGGGAGTGTGGGTGCGCGCAGGCGCGCGGGTTGATGAGTGCGTGGTGGCGCGGAGGAAGAAGACAGGGCGCAGGCGTGGCGGAGGAAGACTGGGCGCGGGCGCGGCGGAGTCTGCGGCGCTGGCGCCGGTGCTGCTGGGTGCGCGCTGGCGCGCGCTGTCGGGAACGCTCGGGGCTCGTTTTTTGCTGTTTTGTTATATAATTGGTCGTTTTTTACATTGTATACCTCTATTATGCGTGTTTTAATCAGTTCCTGGATTTGTATGAATTTGTTTTTGACGTTGAACTACTGAGATGCATGTATGACCGGTATTGACTAACCTCGACCGGTCTTGACTAACTGTAAAAATAGTATGACTAAATTCTACGGTAAACAACAGATGGCTGGAGGAAAAGGCAAGGGTTTGCTTGGTAGGTTCGGTCTGGGTAAGGGTAAGACGATTTCCGACCGAGGCGAGAGCTCATCACACCCTCGTGTGACTGGGCCTGATGCTGCTGCTGTAGAGAGGAGGCGTACACAGTACGCTACAGCTTCGTCGAGGAAGCATAGGGAGCTTGAGTTTCTACGAGCCCGTGAGGAGAGGTTACGGGCGGAGTATGAGCTGGAGCAGGGGGAGGGGGAGGAGGAGGAGTATGCGGAGGAGGAGGAGGAGCAGAGGGAGGAGCAGGAGGTGGACCAGCTGCATGGTGTGGATCTGGACTCATTGATCGGCGATGAGACGCTGGTCGTGAGGTCTGATAGTCCTTCTTGGCCTACTCCTCCACAGAGGGGGACCGGAGACGCGCGTCATGGCGAGGCTGACGTTGATGACGAGGATATAGATGAGCCGGGTGCTGAGCATGAGGGCACATGGGTGCACCGTCGTCGCCGGTCCCCTTACATGGTCCGACAGAGGGGGTGGCGCAGATGCCGGCTGCTGATGCTTGGGTGCTTGGGCAGACTCCAGTGCCCGGAGGCCCTCAGGATACGAGTTTGATCCCGAGTTTCGGTGGTCACGTCGCGCTAGACGTGTGGCGAGGAGTGGTATGTTTCCCGTCTGGTAATAGATTCCATAAAATTTTAGATTGTTTAGGAAATGGTTAACATAGTGTGAACTCAATTATAAATATTCAACAGGAGAAGGGATGTCTTAGCTTCAAGCCTAAGACGAAGTATTTGGAGGCGTGGACTCTGAGTACATTGAGGCACCCAGAGTCTGTAGCAGGGTCGAGGATAGCGGACTTGCGCATCTTGTCGACATAGCGCATGGTTGTTTTGACCTCGCGCTCCTCTCAGCGTTCGTGGAGAGATGGCAGCCTGACACGAACTCCTTTCACATGCCATTCGGAGAGATGACTATTACTCTCCACACGTCTACCACATTTTGGGTATCCCCATCACTGGCATGGCGATTTCGTACCAGCCCGAGGATGGCGCCTGCCTCGGTATAGCGGCCCCACCGTTACCTGTTCTCATCCCCCACTTCGTACGGCTGTTTGGCGCGGCGGACCAGTAGGAGCTGATAGACTGTAGGTTCCTGGAGAAGAGTCAGGTACGTTACCGAGCTCTTCATGATACTTGTGGCGGTCCATACTCTACCCCACTTCAGGAGACGGCCTTCCTCTGGTGGCTGGTGTCCCACTCATTGATCATCGACAAGGGCGGGGATCGTGTTATGCCCTCGTCCTACTGGCCCATCCGTGACCCTAGTAGGGTCCACTTGTATGCGTGGGGGACCGGGACACTGGCATACCTGTACCGACAGCTCGGCATCGCTTCCCGGCGGATACACGTCAGCTGGCTGGTTGCCTGACGTTGTTTCAGGTGAGAACTTGATTGCGAGCTCACGACTTAAGTATTGTAAAGTTATTGTTTGACTATCTTGGCTAATGTTTTCGGATGATCACCGCAGTGCTGGATCTACGAGTACTTCCCCATGTTCAGACCGGAGCCCCTTTCAGATTGGATGGTTGCTCCCCGACGGCGGCGAGGTGGCCTCGTTACACGAGGAATTTGATGGATGATGAGAGGCTACGTTTCGTGAGGGGACGGCTGGACACGATGTCCTCTACTGAGGTACGAGTTGCTTAGCGATTGTAGTAATAAAAAGTTGACGTTTAACGTATCGTCAAACATTGTTTCTCATTTAAGTTGTTAATTGTTTTCCATTAAATGAAACGTAGGTTACTTGGCTGCCATTTGAGGCAGAGGGTGCCCTCGTATCACAGGCGCGCTCCCGGTACTATGGCACCATACAGTTCTTGGATATTGCTGAGCCGTATATGCCGGAGCGGTGTCTGCGCCAGTTTGGATACGTGCAGACTATCCCCCCTCAGCCTATCAGACCCGACAGCCATTATCGTCCCAGACATGGGAAGACGTACCTTGCTACGTACGACTACGGGACAGCCGTGTGGGACAACACGACAGGGCCCAGCAGGTGGAGGTTTCCTCTGACGCGTGCGTAGATGGCATGGGCCGTGGCCCCGGATTACATCCGGTGGTTCCTGCGCGTTTCTCATGTTCAGGTGCGTCCACTAGGAGCGGACGGTGGGCCCAGTACACGACGAGAGGATCAACTCCAGGTAAATACTTTGTCTTGTTAAATTTTTTTTTTGTTTGTAATTGTTTTTAAATACTAACTTCACATTTATACCTTACTGCAGTATTGGGATGAGACAGCGCCGCTTATCATGAGACTCGCACCGGAGAACAACCCGGGCTGCCCACCGGCTTCCCCCCTGGGCGGCTGATACGCTGGAGATGGCCTTTGAGTACTGCCGGCTTAATGTCCCGACCACCCCTGATTCGCCCACACGTCACAGGAACCCTAACCAGCCTCGTGCTGGCATGGAGTGGTACATCGCGGGGCGTCGCACCAGAGGCCTTAGGCCTAGAGGGGAGGGTATGCACCGTAGGCACATGGAGCAGGCGCATCGTCATGGGGTGATGGTGGGCACGGTGATGATGCGAGGGGACCGGGTGATGGGAGGGGAGGGCGTGGTGATGGCAGGGGAGGACATGCTGGTGGTGGTTCTGGGGCTGGGGCGGGTGAGTATGGTGGGGGTGGGTATGGTGGTGGTGGGTATGGTAGGGGTGGGTATAGTGGTGGTGGGTTTGGATATTAGTAGACTTATTAGTTTAGAGTTAGTTTATGTTTGTTTTTAAACATTCTGTACTGATGCTTAAACTGGTGTGATTGTTGTAATTTTAATTTATGTTTATTTGGTTTTTAAATAATTCATTCTTGTTTATGTCATTAGGATGTCAATTCCCTTTGCAATTCACGTGAACCATTACACCGCACTCAATGAATACGGGGCACGGTTCCAACGTGCTCCGGGATGGGCAGTGATCAATACAGAAATTAGAACTCCGAGAAGTGTTAACAACCTAACAGCTTCATTAAATCAAATTGTCAGATCACATTTTGATAATCAGCAACTCAACGTCTTTTCCATTGTCTACCTTAGGATGGACCAAGATCTGTACAACGACTCTATCGTCGATATACTAACCGATGCAGACGTACGCATGATGTTGCAGAACTACTTAGACCTGGGAGAAATAATGGAAAGAGTTAGGATTCTTGTGAAGTATGAAGATGATTCAGACTTCGAAGACCCAGATGTAATACGAAGCAGGGCTGAGGCGGACCGTAGGGAACACAATTCACGCTACAGGGCTACTACGAGGAGACGACCTCCTCCCGCTTGATCAGTGCAACCACATTTGGCTTTCATGTACTGATAGTCATCATAATTGTTATTTGTTTTAAGATTTAAAATGATGTGTGTGTGTGGAATAAGTTGTAACATTATGACAAATGACGTGTGAACAATGTTGAATGAAAATGAAACTCTAAAATAGAATCGCTTTTGAAGTCTTGAAAATATGTTTCAAATATGTGTACAATTTATTAGTAAAAAAACATTTTTTCAACAATCTTCGACGACAAACCGATCTCGCTTTTGAAGTCCTGAAAATATGTATTCAATTTCAATTGTTAAAAATAAACATTTTTTTCAACAATCGTCGGCAACAAATACGTCGAGAATGGTCGTGATATTTTCCTCCATAGCAATACTGCTTGTTTTTCTTTTCCTCTCACCTTCCATGATTTCCTCATCACTGTTGCAGTCTAGTAGAATCTAGAGTAAATAGTCTAAACGCAATCTCATTGATTTTGGCTGCTAAAAGTCCTTTCTTTAACAAGGTGTTAACGAACTCCCAAATTCTAGTATTAGCTGTGTGACAAGAAACCAATTTTAATTCCTTAACTTTAGTTGTTCACTAATGGGATAAAACCATCCACTCAACATGAAGTCACTATATGTATTCACTATCAGTGTGGTATTCAACCTACGATTACTGTTGGCCAAAATGCATTCATTATCAGTAACCTTCCTGATGTTGTGAACGAAGGTATACTTGAAAAGTTACCCTTGGTCGACCAAGTAAGGATCAACATCTTGTCCAGTGGTTAGAGACACAGATAGGCCAAAATTCGATCACTAGCGATGGATGAAATATTCAGAAACTTTTTTTTGGTAAATTAGGTGGAAATGATTGATAATTTGTATATGACTCGAAATTTGTTCGTCTCGTGCTTAAGAATAGAATCAGTAACCTTCCTGATGTTGAGAACGAAGGTATACTTGAAAAGTTACCCTTGGTCGACCAAGTAAGGATCAGCATCTTGTCCAGTGGTTAGAAACACAGATGGGCCAAAATTCGATCACTAGCGATGGATGAAATATTCAAAAACTTTTTTTTGGTAAATTAGGTGGAAATGATTGATAATTTGTATATGACTCGAAATCTGTTCGTCTCATGCTTAAGAATAGAATCAATAACCTTCCTGATGTTGAGAACGAAGGTATACTTGAAAAGTTACCCTTGGTCGACCAAGTAAGGATCAGCATCTTGTCTAGTGGTTAGAAACACAGATGGGCCAAAATTCGATCACTAGCGATGGATGAAATATTCAGAAACTTTTTTTTTGGTAAATTAGGTGGAAATGATTGATAATTTGTATATGACTCGAAATCTGTTCTTCTCGTGCTTAAGAATAGAATCAGTAACCTTCCTGATGTTGAGAACGAAGGTATACTTGAAAAGTTACCCTTGGTCGTCCAAGTAAGGATCAGCATCTTGTCCAGTGGTTAGAAACACAGATGGGCCGAAATTCGATCACTAGCGATGGATGAAATATTCAGAAACTTTTTTTTTGGTAAATTAGGTGGAAATGATTGATAATTTGTATATGACTCGAAATCTGTTCGTCTCGTGCTTAAGAATAGAATCAGTAACCTTCCTGATGTTGAGAACGAAGGTATACTTGAAAAGTTACCCTTGGTCGACCAAGTAAGGATCAACATCTTGTCCAGTGGTTAGAAACACAGATGGGCCAAAATTCGATCATTAGTGATAGATGAAATATTCTACAACTTTTTTTTTGGTAAATTAGGTGTCAAATGTGCTTCTTAAGATCAATGCCAATCTGGGTGGTCTAAATTCTTTGTTGGTCGTTGAGTCGCTAACAGTAGTAGTATTAGAACGCATTGTATCTACGATGAATTTGCTTTTATTAGATAAAGTATAATCCACTGTATCAACATGAGACACTACAATATTCAAAAATTTAAGTGTCCTTCTTCAATACATTAATCTTGCAAAACATTACAAGACTTCTTGAATATACTAATGGCATACAAGAATTCAACAAAATTTTACAAATTCTAATCTTCTATAATCAAGTGTCCTGGTCCACCAGTTGGGAAACAATCTGTACCACTCTGCATTGCGCGGTAAGTACGGCTCAATATAAGCTGTAACTGAGGGCTCATGCCAACGTCGCCACATCGGATTCAAGATTGGGACTGGACAATTTTCGACTGTTTGGAGTCTAATGAAATGAGACTGCTCAGCGACACATGCAAGAGTGACCTCTGCTGTTGGACGACCTAACCCCCGATCATCACGTAGCGGCAGTGCGACCAACCCACTAGCCTTACCATCGTATGCTTTTGAAAAACTGATAAGCGCAATGTGGTATACAGTGCACAAGATGACACCAATATCTAAATTTCAATCCAGTATTGCGATGGTGCAAATATGTCTTCAAACCAATTCAGTCGACGGTACTGTCTATCGTACCAAACTCGTTCAACTTTATTTAACCACCAATCTCTTCTATCCTCCAGCTCATCCAAGCATGCACGTCTAACCTGTTTCAATAGGCCTTCATCGTTGTACACGGCATCAGCAATAGCTCGAAACCCACAGTTTCCATCACCCACTATCTCCCTGTAACCTATAATATAATTACCTAATTGCGGATCGAGGTCACTCCAATACGGCGAGAATTTCCAGGGGCTCCAGTATGTCGGATATGGTGCATGTTGTTGAGGTGGATTGTGTTGCATTGTCGGTCCTTCTCTAGTTTGACTCATTCCCTCAGATGGCCAATGCTGTGATTGACTGTGTTGCATTGACGGCCCACGATCACTTGTACTTTTGGGGGCTGTCGGGCGTCGCTGAGACTGCGAACGTCGTAGGGCCGGGCCACGGTTTCCAAGACCTAAATGCTCGTACTCGGACTTGTCCCTAGTGTTTGGCCTCTTCTTTTTTTTGTAGTGGGCCTACCCTTAGGCACCTTCACCTCTGGTGGCTGTAAACCAGTGTGATCATCCTCGGGCTCCCATATTGGCTTCCACGCATTGAACGCTTGTTCGATCGTCGTAGGATCATACCGCTGAGACAGATCATCATACCATAAACCTACACATGAGAGTTGTTCCTCTGTGCTATACGACTCATCGTATGTTTGGCGTTGTGCTTCAAATTCTTGCCGTGCGTCATATCTGAGTGTTCGCCAGAAGATATGCACTTCTTCAACTGGTATATTCAGACCGGCTTGAATGTACTGATACATACGAAACGCGCACGGTAATCCCATGGTCGAAGTAAACGCACAAACATCTTCGTACGATGTTGTGTGGTCAATATCGCAACGACCGCTTCTCAGCTGATCCTCGAGTATTTCCAAACATTTGAGGCTCACTTGATTGACCAGAAACAAAAATGGGACTTGCTGGTCTTCCGAAACCCTTCTGTCAATGGAGAACTCGAAGTCTTGTTTAATGTGGAAATGTTGCCCTTCGATGAATCTATGTATGCTGTCGAAGCATGTGTCTAGAGATCCGGTGGATGTATGAAGCCAGCACTTTAGAGCTGAGTGGGCGCTCTCCGCCCTATAGATTGGAAGTCAATTAGTAGCAGATAAATGGGAAACATACCAATACAAACAACAGAACATGTTGACAATTGAAGTTAAGCTAACCTGTTGGTAGATGTGTTGCCGAAATGCATGAATCTCTTAACCCATACCTCACAAAATTTCTCACGCTGACATAGCCATGTGTTGTTCAAGTACACAACGAAAGGATTGTTGGCGCCGTAAGAGTGTACTAATTTTCCGTACTGTTCATCGTACTTCGCAATAGTTGAGGCGTAAACTAGTCGCTTCCACCGGTGCACTACTACATCGACTCTCTCACGCTCAACATGCATTATCTTGAGCGCATTGGCAGCCACGTTCTTGCATATATGCCAACGACATAGAAGATGTGGTACAGAAGGATATACCACTGAAAGTGCTTTCACTAGCACCTTTTCATTGTCAGTGACAAACACATTTGGAGGATAGATCAACACCTTCTTCAGCTGATTAAGCATCCATGTGTATGCAGACTCATCCTCTCTAACCGCAAAACAGAACGCTATATAGAAGTTCTTGCCACACGACGTGACTCCGATGAACTCCACTAGAGGCAGCTTGTACATGTTCGTCTTGTAAGTGCTATCAATGAGCACTACATAAGGAAACATCTTAACGAGCGTGAGCGAAAAAGGGTGCGCAAAGAAGACAAGACCCAGCCTAGATGCATTCCCTGCAAAATGGACATTTAATTAGAACAAACATTTAAAGTGATTAACATACAAATAAACCGACACTAAACAGATGTGCCGACACTTACTTGCATCTTTCTCGGACCACCAACTATAATTACGTTCATCTAGCGAGTGCATGAAGGACGCTACATCTGTACGTCCGCCACAATCTTCTTTTCTGAATTTCGAAACTAGGTTATGAATCGATGTCTTGTCTGCAGTACTTTCAGGGTTCTTGTCATGCAAATGGGCCCACATCTGCCTAGGGGCAACACCACTCCTGTACAAACTTTTCATGCTTGCCCTTTCGTCAACGCTAAAGCGAGGCCGGACGAAGTGAGATTGCGGGTTACTAGCTAACACGTGGTTGTGCGTCGGGACCATCACCAAGATAGACCAGCCCGTCTGTCCCCCACCCCTGATGCTTAGGCGGAAGGGGCGGTTGCATTTCTTCGTGGCCCGCCGTGGCCTTTGACTCGACGATGACGATTCTCCTGTGCTAACCCGTGGCCTATGCTTGCCGTACCTCTCACACGTTAGTATTACTTCACCGTCGTCTCGCTTAGTCTGTCTGATTAGATAAATATTATTAGCCTCTCCGGTGCGAAACGCATAACTAACCGCCTCCTCTTTATCGCCATAGATTTGGCTTGTATTAAATACATGACTTGTGTCTACGTTCGCATCCTCGAATTCATCATCGTTATCACCCTAAGCAGAAAAACGTTGTTATTCATGAAGTGCTACTCGTAAACCCTAATACTACGTACTTTAGAATAAATCACACATAAGCCATCAAAATAATCAATAAAGTATATCATTGTAAAGTACACAAAAAGACAAACGCAATGGCGCAAACGGATCGAAAAACGGAGCAACAACGAAGAAGATACAACGATTTGAAAAACGGGCACCGGCGCAGGCGTCGACCTTAAGACGCCGGCGCCGTCCGCCGCAAGGGAGGCGCGCAGGCGCGCGTTTGAAGGGGTGGGCGCGGGCGCGCGGGTGGATAGGTGGGCGCGGGCGCGCGTGGATAGGTGGGCGCGGGCGCGCGGTGGATAGGTGGGCGCGGGCGTGCGTTTGAAGGGGTGGGCGCTGGCGCCTGGTTGCCTGGGACGGCGCTGGCGCGCGCTTAAAGAGGTGAGTGCGGGCGCCCACTAGTCTGCTATTCCCGATGTTTTTTTTGCTTTTTTCGTTCAGTTTTGTATATATTCTAGTTACATTTGTACATAAATTGCTAAAATAACAACAGAAAGTACATCAGATTGAGCTCCTCGTGAATACTCCTCGCTCCTAACATCATCTGCATTCTCGTCTTGTATTTCTGGAACACCACCTTCAGCATTTCCTCCATCTTTTTTACTCTTACCGAACAGTTTTTTCTTCAAACTTCCGAAAGAAACCATTTCCTCTCTTCATCTCTCTAACTTTATCTCTCTAACTTTAGGATTTCTGAATTTGAATATGATTTCATATCATATTCAATTCCTTTATATAATGAAATTTGGGGTCACCTTGTAATATATCATAAATTGTGGGTAAATATAGAAATATTTGAAAATTATTATAGTAGGGGCAAAATAGTCTTTTTCCGACTGAGCGAAGTGAAAACCCGACTGAGCGTAGTGACCCTCTTTTATAATATAATCAGGTCTCTCTCTCTTACACACACACACACACACACACACACCTAGCTAGTTTAAAATAAGAAGAAGAAGAAAAGTAAAAAGAGAAAAGTGGAAAGTAGAAAAGTAGCTCTCTCCCTCTCTTTCCTCACTTTTCCCTCTTCTCTCTCCTGCCCTCTCCTTATCCACCGGTTTCTCCTCCCTTCTTCTTCCCCATTGCTGCCGATTTTTGTAGCCTCCCATGGAAGCCCACATATCTCCTTATGCTCTAGCCACCTCCACGCTCCAAATGCAAAATAAATTACATAATTGAACTCCCCTCACCAAGCTCTACATCCTTCTCTTTTCAAAATCCCAAAATGGTGAATTTCATCTCCATGGGTGTTGGCTATTTGAAGAGAAAGCTAGAGAGTCTTGAAGCTTGGAGCCTCCTCATTCTTCTAAGGTAAAAAGTTCCAAAGAAAAACTCACCTTGCCCTATCTTTTGGTGTGGCCGATTTTGCCCCTCCTAATGCCTTGCTCTTTTCTTGTTTTGAGCTATTCTCCAAGTCTCCAATGGTGGGTTGGATCTCCTCCCTTGATTCTTGACCAAAACCCCATTTTAGGGTTCCAAAGGTAATTTCCATCCTTGTGCTCCAAGCACCTTCTTGTATTCTAACTTAATTAATAAGCCTAAGTGCATAGTTTAAGTGCTTAATTCCTCATTTGAATGTGGTCTAGAGAATTGGGCAAGTGATTTGCCTTGACCGATTTTGGAGTGAAGAGAAGTGGAGAAGAGGAGAAGAGAATTGAAAAGGGAATTTGAGAATCCAAGGTAAGAAAATCTACCTTAATGTATGTTCTATATGTATTAGGATTTTGGGATGGGGTAATAAAAGATGAAACAAGGTCTGGAGCAAAAAAAATTGTGTTTGGTGAATGTTAGAGAAATTGTGAATTTGTTGATTGAATTGTGATTTAAGAGCCTAAGAGCCAAGCATTTAAGTTATTGTAGTATATTGTGCTTGATGAGGTTTTGGATGAGATTTTGATTGAGAAGTGTGTGCTGGTAGGATCCCTTGTGGATGTGGCTAGAGAATGAACTAGGAAATGTGAAATTGTGCATTTGGGCAGTGTAAGGTTTGTAGGTGAGTTATGACAAAATTTTGGTAGAAATAAAATGTTTTAGGTGTTGCTATGGGTGAGAAATGACCTAGGATTCACTAGGTGTATCTAGGGATTTATTTAATGGAAGTAGACACCCATAGATAGTGGTTGAAGGTTTGAAAATGGTAGAATAAAAATCTGTAGCAAAACAGCATTTTAGTGTGTGGAAATTCTAGGAAAACGTTAGTGAGCATGACCTTGGAAATGGAGGATGACCTTGTGTAATGAAATGCAAATGGATAGGAAGGATTTAGAATGGTCAAAATGCTTGAGGGTAGGGTGTAACCCATTAAGAGGAGTTTGGAAAATGCACCAGGGCGCATGAGTGCAAAAGTGAGAATTTGGGTTGTAGAATTGAGCAAGGATGTAACACCCCACTCGTAATCACGTAATAATCACTCACGTAGCATTTAATTAATAACGTCTCACAACGGAAGTCTCACATTACTAAAACTCACTTGGGTGTCACATGCCATTACTCGCCCATACGAGTAAAGAAGCATAAATAAATAACTAAGAAATAACACTGGTATTACAAATACAACCGCAGTGATAACGAGATACTAACCTATACATCATTCTAAACCAAGAGTAACTTTAACGACAAGTGAGCGTCTAAGTAAATCCCATATGTATACAACGTTATAAACACATTAAACTAATATCCATCCTATACATTACAAAGTCTCGCACTGTAATTAAAATTCTAACTACCCGTGTCCCGCTCTTCGGCTTCGACGGTAGTCATCACCTGCACCTAATGTCATAAAGGCTCAACGATAAACGCTGAGTACGCCAGGCCTGGACCCTATTGGTCACTTAATAGTCATGGTCACCATTAATAAGTTTGTTACATGCTTTACCGGTGTACAGGTATTTAAAGCAGTAAACACATGGATGACGGTAATTCAAACAAGTAATACAGTCACGACATTTCATGCAATCACACACAACAACACACAACACAATAATAATAACATTAACACGTGCAGCCGTTATTAATGGTCAGGTTGTTTAGTTAGTCACACGACCCCCGGGTCCTCCTTACATCACATCACGAACGTTAGTGGGTGTCAAGTTAGGACAACCCGAAATATTCTCACTTGGACAGTAGTCCCACGTACACACAAGGTGCTCACTGCCCTGATGATCCGAAGACTCCGGGACTTATTCACTCTGCCTTTGTAAAGGCGTCCATTTAGGTGGCCAAGGGCCTGGTGCCAACGGTATCACACTCCGCCTGACGATCTATCTAGGCTCGATCAGGATTAACTAGAGTAAACCCGATACAGGATAACCCAAGAGATCTCTGCGCGCGACCAGCAGCCAGTGACTGTCTGGATTAAAGTACATCATCACATTCTTTCACACTCCACTGTTAACTTCATTAGTTAGATAGTCAGTTACAGTTTTAATTATGGAGAACATCACTTATTTTGTTGGCTGCCCTGTGGGTCTTACGCATTCTAGAATTATTCTAGGTAGTATTCATGTTCGAGTCAAAGCTCTAGAGACCGACGATGTCGTGTCTCGTTTCTAAGTAATTTACTTAGGTTAATACATACTTATTATAACATCAAATGTGTTATGTTAAGTAACCACAATCACATCACATTGAACGTATATGTGTTTTATATAAGTCGATCTATAGTCAACGTAGTATCAGTCCCGGAGGACGTTCGCGCACAATTAAATGGTGCGGAAAATTAAACAATCAACATCTCACATCACAATCACATCCACACACATACATACATGCATCCCACTCGTTACACAACACACATATCTGAGCCCGAGGAAGCCCTCAGGACATCTCAGATCAGACCCCTTTACGTACCGTTCACTACCGTTCACCAATGACCTAGGTTGCGCAGTGTAGACCACTAAGCTTCTCGAGTGCACACGTCTGAAAGGCGATCTAACAATACGAAGAACGCTAAGTGTCAATCCACATGACAATATGATTCGGTATTTCCGAATAATGTCAGTAACCCCAGTATTACATCCCCGGATTTCAACTGTTATTAGTTAAGGTCTCGTTATCCTTAAAAACTCTTTACTCGTGATATGTATTAATATTCGGTTTAACAAAGACGTCGGTTTTTATTCGAACGTCGTGGTTAACGTTTTCAAACGTAAGAATTATATTTTCCAACCCGTAGTGTATTATAAGCGTTGCGCTCAATGTAAGTTTGTTCGTTCTCGTATATTTATTTCCACTATTACATTGCACGCATAAATATTGTTATAACCTATGGTTGCATGCATGGTTGTATTTTATAACCTATTGTTGCATGCATCCATGCAACGTTAGTTTATATTGCATGGTATATTAC
Organism: Limonium bicolor; assembly: GCA_023374045.1. NCBI lineage: Eukaryota > Viridiplantae > Streptophyta > Magnoliopsida > Caryophyllales > Plumbaginaceae > Limonium > Limonium bicolor. The sequence continues at coordinate 269,900,709 of CM041777.1, forward strand.
TATCCTTTAATATACCTTATCTTATACAACTTCTCATTTATGTAACATGTTGTATTCACTTAAAACCTTATGACTTGTAGTATATAATTATACTAATAAGTTAACATTCATTATTTATTATCATTTGGTTTGTAACCATAGTTTATATATGCATATTGTTTGCGACAGCTTATATATATATATATACACACACACACACACGTTGATTTCCAATGAAATAAGAAACTTTATATTATGTACTTGTTATTCCTCATTCAAGGTTTATTTAACCATTCCAAAATCATATGCTAACCATAGTATTTTATGTCATTGTATACTATAGTTTATATCCTCATTTATATATATATGCATGCGCTAGCATGCTAGTTTTTATAAACTATGCTTTTTGACCACATAATATTATTTAGTGTTACCCTTATATCATGATATCATATAGTATGATATTTTACATGCCATTAAACTTTATAACATATAGTTTTAGTAACTATATATATATGTACCGAAAATAACATATATGTGTAATACATTTGTACTTCTTTATTTACATAATTACAATATAGTCACATAACTTATGTCATGTTATAAATACCTTATTTTATAACATCAAAACTTGTAATAGGATATAACCTATGGTTTTGCAATATTCTTTATAATTGCCGGAAAGGGTATATAGTTTATACCTCATTGTCTTTCTAAATCTCAAACTTCCCAATTATTACAATTTCACCACAATTTTATTACTTATCATATATTATAGCATTTAAATCATATAGTATGAATACTATATAGTTTCCACATTTCTGAAAAATACAAACAAACCCTTAGGTTCTGTTTTTTTTTGTTTTAACCCTTAACTTCCCATATTTATACTTTTACCACAAATCTTATAATATTTTTACATATCATATGTTATATCATTCCAAACGTTATATTATTTATAACATATAGTTTTCATATGTTATTTCTTTCCATATTACCGAACAGCCCTTAGCTGTTTGGTACATTTCTTTTCCAGCCACTATATTTTCTTTATTTACACCATGACCACATACATATCATAATGTTTACATATATGTTATAACATAAGGTTTTAATATTTGTTGCCCATACAACCTATAGTTCTAATATGCTTAATTCCACACAGCCCCTTAGGTTTCTGAAATCCTTCTTCCGCCCACAAATTTTTCCCTTATTTACATTTTGACCCCATCTTATATAATATGTTTTCATATGTGACAAAACTATATATTATACACTTTTGTCAATATAACCTTTTATATACTTCCAAAAATTCCCAAATTTAATACTTAGGATATAAATCATCATATTAACCAAATCATACCCCAACTTTTCGGTAATTGCATTTTAACCCCCAAAAGTTTTATAAATTCAACATTTCACCTTTAATGTTACTATAAGTTCATAAATTAATTATTTATGACCTTAGATTTGGTCAAACCTCCTAATATGGTCTATATTGACCTATTGACTTTCAGTTTGACCAAAAGTTTGTATAATTACAGTTTGACCCCTATAATTTTCATAAATTACATTTTTGTCTCAAAACTTTATTAAATTTTATATAATCTATAAAATAAGGTTTTAATGTTTAGTTTATGGTTACTACTTATAGTTAGCCCCTAAAATTTATTCAAATTACAATTAACCCCAAACTATTACGGTAATATTTATTTTTTTGTTCTAAATTCATTTTAATTCCATTTTTAACTTAATATAACGATTAAATTAAATGGCCTAAAATGTTTGGCCTTATTACAACAATTAACATAGAATAAAATTACACTTAAATGTCATAAAAACTATATTGTTTACGGTTTATCACATGGTTTCTCTTTAATGTTTCCTAAAATCATTAAATTATTCCTTATGACATAATATGTCATCTAAACCTTATATTATCAACTAAAAATGTTATAAAACATTATAATATATAATCAAGTCATTTAAGACCATGTTTGGTCTCGGCTTTCATTACCCATACCCTAATATTTTTGTAAATTATGTTTTTGACCCCTAATTTAATTCCTTGACCTTATAGGTCATTAATTCACCAAACTAACCAACCAAAAATGTGGTTAAACATTTCAACACATAATTAAGTTATCAAATACCCATACATCCACGGCTAGTATATACATGTAATAAATTTTTATAAAACACCCTTGTAACTCTCGGCCTATATTTTTAACACAGGGTTTAATTAACTTTTGAAGTGTTAATGACATAAACTTAATATATACCTCATTAAGGTAATAATACTTACTTTGTTTACTTGCTCTTGGATCTGTTTTTCTTCTATGGTTTGTATGGGAAGTTTCCCATGAGTTTTTCAGCAGCATTTCATGCAAGAACAAGGACATATATTAGCCATGTAAGTAAGGTTATTATAGGTTGTTTTAAGCTTGGAAAGTACATGGTATTCACCTTGGTTTGAAGCTGGTTTCAAGGCCTACTCACGCCTGGTTTTTGTGAGCAAAAACAAGTGTTAAAAACTGCCACTTATACCAACATACATTACTGGTAGAACAAGGGGTATACATGGGGAAAAATCTTACCACAAGCTTGGTACAGCAGGGGTGCTTGCATGGGCTGTTTACGCCTGATTTTCCTAGGTCAAAACAAAGAGTTAAGCTGCTGCTAACCTCTACATATATTACCGGTAGGAGAAGAGGAATAAGTAAGGGTCTTTTCCTTACCGAAATGAATGAACATGGAGCTCCTTGTATGGGTATTGCTACTGCATAAACCTGGGCAGGCCTCCTCTGGTTTTGTACGTGAAGAAATCAGGGAGCAAAGCTTAGATAAAGCTGAGAATATTACCGGTGGAACAAGGGTGTAGATGGGGGAAAAAAACCTTACCGAAAGCTTGGTTCAGCAAGAGAGTTCACTGGGATTTGTTCCATCACAAAGCTGGTTGTTCCCCTCTGTTTTTGTACGTGAAAAAAGTAAAGTTTGAGCTGGGAAAACTGGGTATGCAACCGGAAATAAAGGAAGCGATTTAGGCTAGTATGGTGCTTGTTTATTACCTTAAGATGTGAGTTAAGTTGCTTCCCTTTCTTCTCCTTATTACCAGCCGAGAAACTGCTCAACTTCAACCACTAACGCAGCTTTGTTTGCTGGACAAAAATGGAGATGGGTGAGCTCCTTGAAGAGAGGAGGAAGAGAGGAAGAAAGTGGGCATTTTGAGTCCAAAAACACTTACCTACAACTGGAGTTAGCAACCATGGAAACTGGGTGTTTCTCTCAGTTATGGAGCAGCAAGGGGGCTGGGATGTTTACGTAGAAGAAGAAGAAGAAAGGAAACCAGCTGATATTGTAATAGGTATTAAGCTTGGGCAAGAAAGTCAAGTGGGTCTCCTAGCTATTCTTTAGGAAGCTTCCCATGTCTGATCTAATCTCTTGAGCTTGCAGGACTTGTTGGATAGATAGGTAGTAGTATTACGGTAGAAGAAGTTTGATTTGCCAATATATACATTATGTATATTCATGTAATAAGAATGCTCATATCTGATGTGTGTATTCGGTGGTTTCTACAGGTTCTGCAAGTGGATAAGGTGGCTAAATAGGCAGGCGGAAATGAGTGTACAAGGTGGGTAGATGTAGATAAGTAGCTTAGTTATATTATAAAAAAACGTACTCATATTACTTTATTAAAGTAGAAATGATGAGTGATATATATACCTGCAATTGGTAACGGTAATGTGCTGGATTATAAGCCTTATACTAGCTAAAATTAATAGCCAAGGTCAAGGGTACATACTGACCATAGACAAGATTAAGTGATTAAATGTTATTTTTGCACTATTTGGTTACTATTCACAAAACAATGCACATATTTTTGGTTTTTTTTAAAGACTTTGATTTAAGAATTTTAATGTGGTACATTATGTCACATTAGTATATTTAAGGGTATTCAAGACCCTAAACTCAAATAAAACTCATTTTGGAGACAATCTCACAAAAATGTGCTTTAAGGAAGCTTAGCGCACATTTTATGTTCTAGTGCGTTTCTGAGCTTGGTTTCCCTTGGAAATGGTTTTAATGTGTTCATTTATGTGTTATAAGGCTCAGGTTAAAATTTTAGGTCAAACGGAGTTCGTTTGGATATTTAATCACCCTAAAAGGTCAAAGGGTGTAATTCTTGCTTTCTGTTAAACTTTGTTGTGTTTAATTTATTTTTAAGGCATGTTTAGGCCTTAATTTAATTGATTATATGTTTAATCAATATTTAATTTAGTATGGGTATTTCTGTAACGCCCCTATTTAAAATAAATACAGCGGAATAAAAACTCTAATGGCGATTACAGATCATCGGGTTCCAAACACCCGATACAAAACCTCACCAATTACTACTTACTAATGTTACAGTCTAAACTCGAGAAAACAATGTAAAGGTAACTTAAAATAAACAAAGAAACTCTCCACAATTCCTAATTCCCATCCCAATCACTCATACTCTTCGTGGCCACCTGTATGAACAATTTCGTACCTGCAAGATGAAACCAAGCAGCCCACCCCGGGAGGGGTGAGTCAGTTCCCTGGAATGGAAATGGTACAATTCTCTAAAAAAATAAATTAAAATATACTTCTTCAAATAACACAGTAACATAAAACAAACTCTTAAAAGTAAAACAGAGATAAAGCACTTCAAAACAATCAAGTAAAAGAGAAAAGAAAACAAGACAAAGATAGAGATAAAGAACTTCCAAACCAAGTCATCCACTTAAGAAGTCACACCATATAGTTAGTAAGCATCCATTGTTGATGTTATAACCAATTCTGGTTGAGAAGAGTAAGACTTAAGTAGTCACAAAGGACTAGGAATGACATGAATATCCATAACCCGTGGTAGACAGTTTATGTCTCCACCATTTCAGAAGATTGATTCCCATAGGCAAACATACTCCAGAGTGGAATAAATCCAATTGGGAGAGATGGCCCCCACCGCCAGTCAGTTGTCACAAGGACGAGGTAAACAGACCTCCGCTGTTAGTTGTCCATATGGACGAGGTATAGCAGACCTCCACTGCCACCGACCCGTTCTCAGTCATCGGTGAAAAGTGTGTGCACCACTTAATAGAAATAATCCATACTCAGTACCAAGATTGACATTTTCCCATATTCCCACTAGATTATTAACTGCACAAGGGCAATACCAAAACACTCAGTCCTATAAAGTGCAGAGGTGTAAACCCTCTGCAATTAATATCTAATAGAAAGAATCCATTCCCAATAAGGCAGATCAAACTCAACTCCTGGATGAAACAATACCCATAGTCCAAAGGAAGAATTTACCAATACCAGATATTTTCCTATATTCCCAATTACCCCACTAGATCATTAACTGCACAAGAGCAATACCAAAACACTCAGTCCTACAGAGTGCAGAAGCGTAAACCCTTGGCAGTTAATAGCTAATGAAACAACTAGATAGGAGGAACCAATAACCAAGGAAGTTTCACATTCAAGGCTTAGTTAGTCACATCAAGCTGAGTTAGTCACACAACAGTTCCTTTTGAAATCCATTCAAGATCAGTTGGCATTTTCCAAAACATTCCATAAAGTCCGTTAGCAAAGTATCTGAGTACGAGAAATCGTACCTTGTTAATGCTGTAGCAGTTCTAGTTGACTTGTGCAAATATTCAACAATACTCTGAGGAATATTAAAGGTAGTCTGTCATCAATAACTTGTAGCCTAAGTTAAACTTAAATAAATTCCTCACTCTTATTTCTAAGTCTCACTTGTCTTTTAAGCCCTCACTTAAACGTTATGTATAACCTTTGACTTGTCTTAGGATGTTGTATAACTCAAGGCTGTAAGACCAAGGAATGTATGTTATTAACACTCGTTAATTGTTACACTCTTATCCACTTTACTCATACTTAACCCTAATTCTCAATTCAAGACTCTTGAGACCCTTATGTTATAAATGCATTTTATCTTATTCAATAAACCTTAGAATTTCAATAACAATTCTTAAGCTCAATACTTTTATTCTTAATTTAGAATAAACATCGTATTATGACCTATGATAGGTTTATCTTAGAATATTATACTATTATTTACAATGTAATGATTATGTATTTTATCAATATTACTAAATAATCCATTATGATTAAGTTTTCCCCTTAACTTAATTAAGATCTACATCTTGTATATTGGAATCATAGTGTTGTATATACATTTTACTATAACTTAATTGATCTTTAGAATTCAGAGACAACTACTAGACTCAATTATTCTATCTTTACTTTAGAATGACTTAATATTATAACCATTTAATAATCTTGTCTTAAGATGTTCAATTACTTTTCATCCTGAAACAACTATATTTTAATTAACTCAAACCCTTCCAACTCTTATACTTAGTATTCGCAAAGTATATTATTCGCTTAATTAGTACCTACATAATAAGGTGTTTTAAGATACCCTTTTTATGTATCCTTACTTACATTTTAATTTCCTAAATATTTAATTTTTACACACATTCTCTCTATAGACTATGTATAATCCTTTTGTACTAATTTTTAATAAACTTATGTCTTAAATACATTTTATATTGTTTACAAAACCAAAGGTTTCAAAGGAATAACTTAATAAATTAATTCCCTTTATTATGTTTTAGGATAAGTATTATATCTTAACATAAGGTGAAATTTTAACTAAGAAGTAAATTCTCATTCATAAGAGAAATTGTCAATTATCTAATAAGATCATCTATTCTGAAAAATCCTCATACCTTTGATAAGTGTCCAAATGAGCATAATTTATAGGTGTATTTCATATATAATATTAGCACTTTTCTTGCTCATTTCTCCACTTCAGTTAGTTTTCCTCTAGTTTATGTTTTATTGTTTATCTCACAAATTTATTGGTTTAACATGAGGAAAACCAAGCTGGGAGTAAAGTAGACGAATAGACGAACGCATAGACGCAAACGGCTCAGAAAACGGAGTCCAAACGAAGAATCTAGAGCCGGTAGAAGAGAGTCACGCGAGAAGCACACAACACCAAGGGGGCAACCGCCCCATATCAGGCGGACGAGCATGCGGTTATAAAGGCGGACGTGAGTGAGGCGGAAAACAAGAGCAACCGCCTTGTTTGAGGCGGTACCGCAGGCGGACACGGCAGAGGCAACCGCCTTGTTTGAGGCGGTACCATAGGCGGACAAGAGATAATCAACCGCTTCATTATACGCGGACACCATGCGGACACGTATAATTTCCAGATCTGAAATCAGTCGCGAACAGTTTGTCTTCCTCGCGCCGACTGCAACTCGCCCGCTGCAACTCGTCCACTGTCTCCAACTTGCAGGCGCCTACCTTAATTCATGCCTGTGTTCAAGCTTTGTCCCCTCAATTAATGAGGAGCAATCAACGAGCAATCAACTGGCACCTCCCTTATCTTCTTCCACCGCCTCAATCAATTCCTCAACTTGTTCACGCGTCTGTTATCTTCTTTGCTGCCTCTTCCTTTCTCCTATATAAACGCACGTACCTTCTCCTTTCATCATCCATCATTCACCCATACAATCCATCACCGTACCACTTCACCACACATCACACTTTCACCTCATTTCTCTCCTCCGTCTTCTCCATTTTTATTTCACTTTCCACCATATTCACCTCTAGTCCTACGTATACAAAATAGCAGAACGAATGCAGGAGTGACTACAGATGATTTCTATTACTCTTGTTTCTGTTTATCTATTTAATATGTTAGGCTAGAATATTTATACTCTGGGAATGGTTATTATGTGTTTGTATTAATTATGCAATATTTTTACTGGTTTTATTTATATACAGTTTGTTACGATTAAAGCTTATCTCTTGCCTTTTTAATAAATGTCATGAGTTTATTAAATTGCCTGCTAAATCTATTTTGATCAGACCGGTGATAAATAGATAGGTTAATTAAGTCGTAAATTTGGAGAAAGCTTATTATGATTTAATAAGTTAGTATTTTCAGATGCAAATGTAATCCCTCAATACTTCTTTGCCGTCCACCAGTGGGTGCCTGAGTTTTCATCGGACCTTGCACAACTGGAACGAGTTCTTATGAGGCTATGACTTAGTCCTTAAGATAATTACAGGAATCTTGCCAAACTATTACATTAAACCAGTAGAGATAGCATAATTATGCAGATTATAATAACCTGACCCAGAGTTCCATTTAGTTTATCTGTTAACTTAGGTTATTTTATCTTTTCTTTTTATTTATAATACAAGTCAATTAATCCCCCCTTTTTGTGACACGCTTAGGTACTATAATATATATATTAGTCCCACGGTTCGATATCCGGTCGCTTACATTTCACTATACTACTGCGACCGGGATTTGTTTGCAGCCCGACATTTATTTTGAGTTTTTAATTTCTTTTCTTTTAATTTTACACCAGTTTAACCACTCACTTTAAAACGTCTGCAAAATGGCGCCGTTGCCGGGGACTAGTTTATTCTAGTCCCTAAGCCCCGGATTATTCACTTGTTATTTTAGAATATTTTGTTTATATTATTTTGTTGTTGTTTATATTAATTATCTTTCTTTTTTATTTTGTTTATATTATTAGTGTATATGTTTTCTAATATATATGTTCCAGTACGTTCGTAGAAAAAAAGAGAAGCAGGCCGCGAGCACAACCGCCCAACTCATGCGGACGGGAGATGCGGACGCCTAGGAGTGTCCGCCTTGTTGAACGCGGACGTCCAAGGACGTCACTAATACAGAAGAAGCGTCCGCCTAAACCGAAGCGGTCGTCCAAGCGGACGTCCCCATTTCCTTACCTCGACGCGGCGTTTTCAATTTTTGTTCTTCCCCACTCTCAAATTGCTCCAGCTTAGCTCGCAACTCCAGTTCAACTCCAAATTGCTCCAGCTTCTTCATTTCTCTACCGAATCACTTATTTTATTTTTGTGTTTGTTTCTAATCATTTTATTTTCTAATCTGTTTCAGTAGTTACGTTTTATTTACAAAATCCAAAAAAAAAAATCTGTACGTGGCAAATGGAACAGGTGTTTGAAGAAGGGTTTTGCTATTCAGAGTATTTATACTGCTCCGTATGTGGGGGAGCTCATGATTATGAGGATTGTCTCATATTAAAAGAACAACTCTGGTTAGAAGATCAACCAGACTACCTGGAGAGACTCGCTCAACAAAAACAGCAACCAAAGAGCGAAATAATTCATGAGGAACAACACCCCACTACGGATGTAAGTTACTATCTTCCCTCTACGGTCGCCAACCGCCAGTTTCCATCCTTCTCTGTGCTCTATCCAGAAAATGAGGATACTTATACCCTCGGAAATGAAGAGAAGGAATTGCCATCACCTCCCGCTAAGTTATCCAAACAAAACGCCACTATCACCTTCAAAGAATTAATTTTCTCTGAAGATAATATCGATCAGCGTTCTTTCTACGAGCCTCACCTACAAGAGGATGATGTTTACATCCTCCAATTTGAGGAAGACAAATCATCACCGCCGGGTGTTCTGCTAGAACTACGTTCCCGGCAGTACCTCCTCAAACACCAGATTTTGTGGAGTATTAATTTTCTTATTTTATATGCCGAGGTAACGTTTTGTTTTGATCCAGGATAACAAAGCAGGCGTCTAGCCAAAGACGTTAAAGAAGGGCAGCTTCCCGGGAGGCAACCCGGATGTACTTTTATTTTATTTTGCTTTTATGCTCTTTTAATTTTCAGGTTCTCTTTAAATTTTATTTTTGCTAACTTTTAACCCCGTTTATAGTATGGTTGCTTCTAGTGTCTTATGCAGGTGCACCTTCATATCTACACCGCAACCAAGCTACGCTACTTGAGGCTGAAGCTCAAGTGTGGGGGAACTCCTTTAACAACTAGCAAAAATAATATCAGGGGAGTACCAGTTCTTTAATTATGCTTTTATTTTAAATAAAAACTGCAGAGGAGCGTTTATGTGCTTAAATGTTTATTTGTGATCTTTGTGTTATCTCTATTTTATCTACTTACCGAAAAGGTCTTCTGAAACCTTCCCTTGTTTTTCTGGTGAACAATGAGGACATTGTTCAATTTAAGTGTGGGGGAGTGTGCCCTTTTCGGTGACATTTTGTGCTTAAATGTTTAATCTCTCTCCTTATCATGCGTTTGTCCAATTCAAATATTATGGACCCTTTATATGTGGGTTGTTCTCTTTAAGAATAAATACTGTTATGAATTGTGGGATAAATGGTACAAATTTTAAAATTTTGATTACTTTTGAGGAGCATTTTATATGCGGTGTGACCAAATAATCTGCAAATGGTTGGATTTATTGCTCAGGGTTTCTTTCTGTCTTCTCTCTTAGGGATTGCTAAGCGGTGCTTCTCTGTTAAAAAAAAGAAAGAAAAATAATAATAAGGGACTTGCGAGACACCATTGGTAACCAACAAAAGAGAGTTGAGTGTTCTTAAATACAAAGGCGTTATGCCTACATTTTCTCATCCCTTATGCAAAAGTGAAACTAATGCATAAATCTATTCTTCCTTTTGTTTTCTCCTCAATGCCCATTCTTGAGAGAAGTTGGCCATGGTAAAAGATCTCAGAGTCACCTAAAAGAAACATTGAAGTACCTTAGATCATACCCCGAAACTCTATATTTTATTTTTACCCTGAGCACACCTATGCCACCGGCAGTTGATGGATCACACTCCTCAATAAGTTAAAAAGATCATGTTTATCCTACCCTTCATAATAATATTTGTTAGTATTGAGCATTCCCTACTTACTTGGGTACGTGATTTTGCTTGAGGACAAGCAAAAAGATAAGTGTGGGGGTGTGATAAGTGTCCAAATGAGCATAATTTATAGGTGTATTTCATATATAATATTAGCACTTTTCTTGCTCATTTCTCCACTTCAGTTAGTTTTCCTCTAGTTTATGTTTTATTGTTTATCTCACAAATTTATTGGTTTAACATGAGGAAAACCAAGCTGGGAGTAAAGTAGACGAATAGACGAACGCATAGACGCAAACGGCTCAGAAAACGAAGTCCAAACGAAGAATCTAGAGCCGGTAGAAGAGAGTCACGCGAGAAGCACACAACACCAAGGGGGCAACCGCCCCATATCAGGCGGACGAGCATGCGGTTATGAAGGCGGACGTGAGTGAGGCGGAAAACAAGAGCAACCGCCTTGTTTGAGGCAGTACCGCAGGCGGACACGGCAGAGGCAACCGCCTTGTTTGAGGCGGTACCATAGGCGGACAAGAGATAATCAACCGCTTCATTATACGCGGACACCATGCGGACATGTATAATTTCCAGATCTGAAATCAGTCGCGAACAGTTTGTCTTCCTCGCGCCGACTGCAACTCGCCCGCTGCAACTCGTCCACTGTCTCCAACTTGCAGGCGCTTACCTTAATTCATGCCTGTGTTCAAGCTTTGTCCCCTCAATTAATGAGGAGCAATCAACGAGCAATCAACTGGCACCTCCCTTATCTTCTTCCACCGCCTCAATCAATTCCTCAACTTGTTCACGCGTCTGTTATCTTCTTTGCTGCCTCTTCCTTTCTCCTATATAAACGCACGTACCTTCTCCTTTCATCATCCATCATTCACCCATACAATCCATCACCGTACCACTTCACCACACATCACACGTTCACCTCATTTCTCTCCTCCCGTCTTCTCCATTTTTATTTCACTTTCCACCATATTCACCTCTAGTCCTACGTATACAAAATAGCAGAACGAATGCAGGAGTGACTACAGATGATTTCTATTACTCTTGTTCTGTTTATCTATTTAATATGTTAGGCTAGAATATTTATACTCTGGGAATGGTTATTATGTGTTTGTATTAATTATGCAATATTTTTACTAGTTTTATTTATATACAGTTTGTTACGATTAAAGCTTATCTCTCGCCTTTTTAATAAATGTCATGAGTTTATTAAATTGCCTGCTAAATCTATTTTGATCAGACCGGTGATAAATAGATAGGTTAATTAAGTCGTAAATTTGGAGAAAGCTTATTATGATTTAATAAGTTAGTATTTTCAGATGCAAATGTAATCCCTCAATACTTCTTTGCCGTCCACCAGTGGGTGCCTGAGTTTTCATCGGACCTTGCACAACTGGAACGAGTTCTTATGAGGCTATGACTTAGTCCTTAAGATAATTACAGGAATCTTGCCAAACTATTACATTAAACCAGTAGAGATAGCATAATTATGCAGATTATAATAACCTGACCCAGAGTTCCATTTAGTTTATCTGTTAACTTAGGTTATTTTATCTTTTCTTTTTATTTATAATACAAGTCAATTAATCCCCCCTTTTTGTGACACGCTTAGGTACTATAATATATATATTAGTCCCACGGTTCGATATCCGGTCGCTTACATTTCACTATACTACTGCGACTGGGATTTGTTTGCAGCCCGACGTTTATTTTGAGTTTTTAATTTCTTTTCTTTTAATTTTACACCAGTTTAACCACTCACTTTAAAACGTCTGCAACCTTATATTCAAATGACATTTTAATATTTTTAGTGTCATAAGGTAAACCAATATAATCTCTTACTTAACTTAGTTTCATCTAATTAAAGGTTCAAAGGTTTTAAGTACCAAATTCCTATTTACAAACCTCTTATAAGTTCCAACTAATAAATAGATCCCTTATTTATAAACTCTCATTCCGCATTTTGGTAATTAATGTTATAAATGTATTTTATATGGCTCAACCAATTCTAAGAACTCAAGGATTATTATTTAGACTAACTCCCTAGTCATATTTAACATAGTTTTACATCTTAACCCTTTTAATGATTTTACCTTAAAACATTAAGTTATTACTCACTATTATAAATGTTATGAAATGATTAAATCTAGCCTTATTAATCTAATCCACATTTAGATGCAAAACTATTTCATTTATTTTATTATTAATTATATATTAAGATCTATTTGTGTAACATTTTATGTAATCAAATTACAAATTTTTCCTAAGTCTTAACTTATTTATTACTTAACCCAATTACAAATTTACATTCTTGTCATTGACAAATAATATTATATATGTATTTAATTATGATTTATTTAAATCCTAGATGTAACACCCCTACTAATCCGGCTCCTAATTATATTATAAACGTCGTACTTAGTAATTAAATCACAGCGGTAAATAACAGACTGTCATTCTAATGGTGTCACCGTTATCACTCGCCCATACGGGTGATAACGAGTTACATGATAATCAACATACGAAACGTATTCCCGCAGTGACCACAAGAGATAGATAGTAGTGCTTAAATAAAACTAAAATATATACAACAACAATCTGTCTTATACATAAACCATACACGTGAGCGTCTAACCAAATATACACCTCGGTTTACAAAATCCGAGTCCCAAAATAACCATAGTCTCAGTCCGTACCAAGTCTAAAAAAAGTCACTAAAACTGTCGTGCCCCGCGTCGACCCTCCAGCTAGTCTCCTGAAAATAAAAATGGTTGTGGTATGGAATCAGCCCCTGCTGAGTATGTTATCACATGCCCCGTCATGTCTCTTCAGACCCCTCAATTAATTGGTCGAGAGCATGAGATTCGTTACATGCAATACCGTTTTAATATTTAAACTGTAAAACATTTAACAGTAATAGCCATACAATAAACACAACCATCAATACACATAATATAATCCACACAGTATAACCAATGAACAACAAGGCGAAACAACGAGAATAATAAACAAGTATTAAATCCCGTCCTTGGCATAAAGTCCAATATTGTTCGCCAATGTACAAGTCTTGACTGTAATAAATGTTCGGTTATACCTAGTGACAACGTCTTGTTAAAACGACATGTCTCTAAATTACCCATATACTATGGCGGGTCACCCACGACAGTAGCCACTCCGGCGGTAGAGTCTCCGACCAACGAACCGTCCTAGCTCGCGGGAAATTTTCTTGATACTTGCGGACCCGTACACGGACATCCTGGTATCGCTTGTGTGATCACAGCGCGCGCCAAGAGCCACATTCTCTTGGCTTTGTTATGTTAATTAATTATACCATCGCATCGCATTACCATTTTACTAACACAACAGACTAAGGTCGTTAGTCCAATCCGGAGTATGTAAACTCGGGATCCAGTGTTAGATACGAGAGCGGCGTTAGAAAGGCCAATGCTCCGTATTAAAGTCTTGGATATATATATATATATATATATATATATATATATATATATATATATATATATATTAATATATATATTTATATATATATATATATATATATCTTATTATCCTAGTGCTACAACGTTTTTCCGATGATCCTTATATTACATATAAGATAGCACCATAGCCGCTAGTTCGTTTTATATATATAGGTCCATATATACGAACCAATACTGTTAACGCAACAACAGTAAATAATAAGTAGCTAAAATATAAAGTTCATGCATATTTATTCACACAATTAGACAAACAATCTTATCACAGATTACACAGAAGTCTGAACTGAGGAAGCTCTCAGAGATAATCAGAGACACGTAACAACATACCATTCACCCTGATTATATAACCGTGGAGTATGAATCAGCTAGATCCGATGCTCCTCGTGTCGTCTCTAACAGTCTAATAATACATAACACTACATATTAGTATCCCGTATAACGACATAACTCTGCGGTACCCCGTACCGCCACTACTACCTCCCGGTTTATTCCCCGTTATTAGCTAACAACGTTTGTCGGGTTTTCAGTTTAACTCGGGATTAGGAAAACGTTATATTACATGCGTAGACTCGTCTCGTATATTAATATACTTAAAGTTTGAACTTGGTTATCGCATATAATTCAATATACACTTGTATATTATATAGTTTGTTTCTATATTGCATGTATAATTCTAAATCATATATTATACATCTCACCTTAGTATTTATTTTCCTAAGGTTAGTTTTTCCAAGTTTAATGTAGTATAATTCATGTGTGAAAATACTTTGAATTATATAAACCCTTATTATTTCATGTATAATCCTAACATTAGAATTTCCTTATCTAATGTTTATAATTCTTTTCTCTTACCTTATATCATTTTAATTATGATAATATATGGTTATTGAACCATATTATATTTTTTCACTCCATATCATATATTCATTTATATATATGTATTATGGGACTATTTGTTATATGGTAAGTCTTTATAATATATTCATTCTCTTTTAATGAATATTTATTATATTATAAATGTTACAACCCTTATAACATTAAAAACCATATTATAAATTTTTATTCAAAAATGCTCATTATTACCGAACAACACTTGTTTTCTTAAATATTGACAAAATCCACCACATAATTTATATAATGTTATATTATAGTTATATAACATATATTATGACATTTATGTCATTAAAACAATTATAACCTATAGTTATAAATTGTTATAAAATACCAAACAGCCCATTATCCTCTCGGTTTTTATTATATTCCACTATACTTCCATAATTTACAAATCAACCCCAAATTATATTCCATTGTCACACTTATAATATATACCTTATATTATAATACTTAAACCTTAATATAATTATAACCTATAGTTATAAATGCTTATAATTGCCGAACAGACCCTAGGGTCTGTTTTAATTTAATTCCTACCACCTAACTTTGTATAATTACCAAATCTCCCCAATTTATAATATATAGTTTCCTAATGTCATTAAAACTATATTTTATACATATATCTTAATAAAACCTTATATATAACTCCAAAAATTACCAAACTATACCAAAAGATTATAAATATCATTCCTAACCTTATACTTTCTATATTTCTCGGTTTATACCCATATGTTACCCATTTGTAACAATGATATATAATATCATATATTATACTTATATAATTCATATTAACTCCAAATTTAACCAAATAAATTCCTAAAAATTCCTAATAACCCAAGGTCTGTTCTAAACTCCATTTAGCATACTTAAGTTTCGGAAATTACAATATCACCCCAACTCTTATAAATCTTTTTTGTAACACCCCGTCCAAAGCCAATCGTGGTTGTCGCAAAACTTAACAACTTAATCACAATGATCGCAGCGGAATAAACTAGCACCGGGACCTTGCCACGGTCTGATCAAAAGAACATACCGAACTTTACTAATTTACAACACTTATCCAAAATATACATACCGTCCAAAATGCCCACCAACCGAGTTTCGAGTATCTCAAGTGACAACATAAACTTCCATCAGTTTAAATATAAACAAACGGGCGCACATGCGCAACCCGTGCTCAAAAATAAAACCCATCCTAAGTCTAACCGCTCCTACTCTCATGGTGTGACTTCATGGGCCGCTTACCTGCAAGTGTAAAAACAGCCCCCAAAGGGGGTCAGAATGCTGGTATGACCCTCTCATGGCCCCCAAGCTAACGGGGCTACGACGACTAATTGTCGATAGCATGGAAATTGATTAGATACACAATCATAATATGAAGTGCAATAAATCAACAAACCACAAATGAACATACATAGTTCACACACAAATGAACGACTCAAGCGTTCCCTTAACAAGTGGGTTAGTAATAACCTCCTCCAGATCTGATTCCACTTATCCTCAGTTCTCCTTAACTTACCTCAGTCTTATCCTTATCTTAATCTCAGTATACAAACCGTTTCTAGAATGGAAATGGTTGTATCTTATCTTAAACTTAGGATTTAGGTGATCCTACCGCACCATCTTAATGCCACCTACCTTGGACGGGAGTCCAGTGTAGCTGAGCCGGCAACCGACCCTAGGCAACAAGTCCGAAGACAAGTCCTTAAGCGGAGGACGGATCTGATTCAGATACCGACCCCCTTTCCTTAGCATGCATGACCGGAGTCAGTCCCGGGTTCCTCACTCCCCCCTTAAGTTCCAGTTAGTGAAAATCTTACAAACCATGTGTTAGTTAAACCTTAACGGGTATTAACCAACAGATACCAATATTTAGCTCCTCTTCCTAACTCAATAACTACTAAACTTAGTTAGTAACAATCTCAAGTCTCGTGGGTTAGTGTAAAGAAAACACATTCACAACGAGAACAAGTATAACCGGTTGCATGCTTTATCTTGTCTTAGTCATAGCAAGTAAACAGATAGCACACAAGCCGAGGGACACCTCGTTAGCAAGCAGGTCACAAGAAAGACTGTACCGTTCACCGTCGACTGTCGTTTGTTTAACCTTCTCCGGGGTCCCAATTCACAAACCTAAAACATTCATTCATTTTTAGGCCATTAGTTATTTGCTCCTTACTTAACTCACTTACTCCCTAAAGATTCCCATTCAATACCCTCTTAAGTCCTTACCACTTAACCTTATAAACTTAATTTTAAACATTAAGGTTTATACTTAACTTAATTCCTTAGGTCCTTAGGTTCCTAATCATCATCACCCTCTTAATGGGGTACCCTAACACCAATTAACATCTTTTGATCTTAAAGTTTTTTTTATATATATGTTTTTGGCTCGACCAACCTTACCGACCAACCTTACCCAAGGTTGGTCCATTCCAGTACTTATTATCGTTGAAAGTTTTTACCCTGACCGACCTTGCAAGTCCGGTCCCCAAGGTCGGTCCATTCCCGAGAGTTTTCCCCTTGTAAATTTAAGCCCGACCGACCTTGTCAAGGTCGGTCCCATGTTCGGTCGAGTCCAGAGACAAATCCTCGTACAAAAATTTAGACATGACCGACCTTGTAAGTCCGGTCCCAAGGTCGGTCCATTCTAGAGACTCAGTTTGTACACAAAATACAAGCCCGACCGACCTTGCAAGTCTGGTCCCCAAGGTCGGTCCATTCCAGAAAGTTTCTCCGGTAGTGTAAACTGGGCTCGACCGACCTTGCAGGTCCGGTCCCTAAGGTCGGTCGGCTCCAGACCTTTGTTTTTAAATTCCCATTTGACTCCAAACTTTACCCCATATATCTTAGTATGTTCTAACCTCATTTTGGGCACTTCAAACACACCTTAAGCCCTCCACTAAACCCATTAAATCACTCACCAATATCCACCTTAGTCATTATGCATTTTCCTTATAATAATGCCAACACTTGTAATGTTTTTCACTAGGCTTCCAAGTGGTGTTTCATACCTATTATAACCACTATGCCAAAATGTTTCCTCACCACTATAACATCATCTCCCAAGCATCTTTCGCCATCTAAAATTCCCTTATGCAACTACTTAAAGTTCCTTCACAAGTTTATGCCTCCTTCTTCCAACACATTATTTCCTTCCTACTTGTTTACCAATATTTGCCTAAGTCCTAAATACACAAGTATATCCCAAGACATTCATTTGATTCCCAAATCCTCCATGATGATTCCCAAATCATTCTAACTCATAAAAACACCTTAAACTCACTCTTTCTCATCAAAACAACTCCTAAAGCTTCCTAGTGCTTCCTTATTCATGAAATCTTCTTCACACATCTTAAACACTTAGGTTCTTCACCAAATTTTGACATGGGTTCTCTAGTATATTGTTACACCAAAACATTTAGTTTCTCACCATCAAACAACCATGAACACCTAAATTCTCATTACACCATCTTAACACACATCATACACCAAAACTACACTACATCACAACATAGTGCATAAACTTAAATTGCTTGGCACTTAGGCCCTTAAATGACTTGGCTCTTAGGCCCTTAAATGCATAAATCTTAAACACTGAATTTCCTCAATATATAAAGCCTTTGACCTGCAAATACACACAACAAGGCTCCCATTGCAATATAAATGTTCTTATAATTCACCTTGTCATTCTTAAACTATCTCCTTTCTCATTTGCTCCTTAGTCACAAGTTCTCAAATATAATCATTGTTTCTCCTAAGTTTTATAACTCTTTCCTAATGTAAACTCTACACTAAACTCATCACATATCTAAATCCCATTCCCTTAAACAATAAAACACCTTAAGGTAAGTAATTTACCTTGTTCTTTTACAAGCTCACAAACTTTCCTCCTTAGCCTTTTTCCTTGAACAATCTCGGTCACCACTTAAACTCTCCTTGCCAATGTTCTAACCGATATCCAATGACTCTAATGAGTGCTAGATAATATATTAACCTTAAGGAACAAACCCTAGGTTAAAAATGTGCTTTAAGGTATTAAATTGATTGTTTTACCTTGGAGTCTTAGAATAGGCTTGGATATGAAGCAAGAAGGACCTCCTCTAGCCCTTGGAGAATAGAAAACAAGCTAGAACAAGGCATAAACATGAAGCCCCATGAGTGATAATTTTCGGACATGTGAAGAAATGGTGGGAACTTGATTTTTCTTACATATTCTTTACCTTAAGAGAATGGAGAAGCTAATGGAGTCTCCAAGCTTGAGTTTCCTCCTATAATGGCGGTTTGGCTTGGCACCAAATCAAAGCTCTTGAAGTTTTGAAAAGATAGGAAGAAGGAGCTTGAGCTAACTAAGAAGACTATGTGTTTTGTTTTGTTTTGGTTTTCGAGCTAAAATGAGCAAGCAGTGGTCAAAGGAAGATGGAGCTAGCATGGAGGTTGCTTCTTACGTGAAAGAGAAGAAAGAGAGCAAGAGAAATCGGTGGAGAAGATGAAGAATGAAGAAAGGAGGAGAGAGATGGCTTAAAAGGTAAGTTTTCTTTTAAAAGCAAATAGTAACCTTACTTACTTTTTCTTTTCTTTTCTTTTGTTATTTGATCATGTGGTGAATCATCACCTTAAAAACCGGCCACCCCCTTTAATTAATCTAGTCATGGTCTTGTTTGACCAACTAACTAAACTTAATTGACTAAAGACTAAACTAGGCACTATTTGATTACTATTCACAAACTAGTGCACATAATTGTGAAATTTTTGATTTCCCATTGATTTAGACTTCCTAATGTGATACTAATTAGTACAAAAGTTAATTAAGGAGTAATCATGGGCATTTAGCCACTTAAAACCCCTTTCTAAGACAATTTTTCAAAAATGTGCTTTAAGAGTCCTTAAAGCACAATTTGTGTTTTAACTTGTTTTTGAGCTTGGTTTTCTTTGTTAATTGACTTAAAATGACCATTAGAATATTACTAAGGTCTTAGAATGATATTTGGGTGCTCACCCAAGTCTCTCCAAGCTTAGAGCACGTTTGTGCTTAAACTGCTCTTATGGTGTTTCCTTATGTTTCCTTTGATTTAAATTGTTTCCTAATGTTTCTAAGGCATTATTTAGCCTCCTTATATCTTAGCTTATCACTTAAACACCATATCTAAGTTTGGGGTATTTCATACAATTTAATAACTAACTTAATATAAGGTAGTATTTTAATTCCATAAACTCTCCAAACTTGGTCAAAGTCTCCTATATAGTCAACTTTGAGTTCTAATCCCAATTTGGACCCAAACTCTCGGTAATCACTACTTATACCCTATACTTTTCTATTTTTACAATTTTGACCCAAAACTTTATAAAATGTTATAATTTTTATTAAATTCATTTAAAAACCCTAAATTCCTCTTATTTAAGCCCATGGCTTTATATTTTACTAGTAATTACCGTTTGACCCCAAACTTAATAATATAAGCATAAATTAAATTAAATAAGCTTTTAAACTTAAATTAAAATGGCCTAATAACATGGCCTTATTACAACTTTGCTTTATAACATAAAATTACACATAAACAACTCAAAATATACTATAAACTCTCGGCCTTGCTGTACATTAATTATTTTTCCACATAATGTCATAATTTGACCATTATGTTAATTAAACCACTTAAATGACTAGCTTAGTTTATCTAAGTCATTTTTTCCATACTTAGGTTAAAATCACCCATTTAATTAACTCCACTCTCGGTACATAGTTTATATGAGCTGAAAAATCATAATAACATAAGTTTAAGGTATTTATACCTTGATTTAGGTGCTTAATGCCCTAAAACCAACTCGGAAGCTTGGAGGAAAAATCACCACAGAACTTAAACATGTTTAATACACCAAAATAAGATATGGTTACACTCCAAACATGAGCTAACCATAAGGAACAATTAAATGTAAGATTTAAGGCAAAAATCACCTTAAAAAGGAAAGGTAGTCTCAAATGGGTTTTGGCCTGAATCAAGAACACCACATGGTGTTAAATTCACCATAAAAACATGGGGAATAGCTAGACAACAACAAGGTGCTATGGTAATAGATTTTACCTTGGAAAAATGCCTTAAAGAATGATTTTCTCTTGATTTTCAGCCACTCTTGCTCCAAGTGGTTAACACACTGAACCAACATGAAAATATGAAGATTATGAGTGTATAAACTCATAGAAAACAGAAGAAGAAAACTGGATGAAGAGTAAGAATCCTTAAGGTATGTTTTTACCTTATAATGGAAATTTTGACCACCTTGGTCCCAAGGGTTGCTTCAGCTGAGAATGGATCTTGTTCAAGGTTTAAAATACTGAGAATAAGCCATGGAAAGTGATAGATTATAAGCTCCATGTGTAAGTGATGAAGAGATGAAGAAAAAGAGCTAAAATATGCCTTAAACCATTACCTTAGGTGGAAATGAGTTTGATTTGCCTTGAATGCTCAAGAACATAGCTTGAGAGCTTTAGGAACTGCTAAGGGTTCGGCTGGAATGGGACAAGAGAAAAGAGAAAGAAAGAATTTGTGTTTTAAGGTAAGAAAAGTAATAAATGGAATAGTAAATGGTGATTCACCAAATTGGCTAGATATTTTGGTTAAAGGTGAGTGTGCTGTCCTCCACCCCTTAAGATGCCACCTCATTTAGGATAGGAATGAGTCAAGTCTTGACCATTGACTTGACTTAGTCAATATTGCTTAAAAATGCACTATTTGGGTTACTATTCACAAATGAATGCCATATTTCTGATTTTTTTGAAATCTTGGATTTAGACCTTCTAATGTGGTACATTATAGTACATTAGTATAACAAAGTCTAATCCAATGCCTAACACCACTCAAAACCCACTCAGAAAGTCAATTTTCTCAAAAACGTGCTTTAAGGAGTTTTAAAGCACATTTTGTGTTAGAACATGTTTTTGAGCTTGGTTTCCTTTGAGAATAGTTTTATAGTGTTCATTACATAATTACAATACTTAGGAATCCACTTTGGATCCTAATTGAGGTCATACAATCTCTATGATGTCTTAAAGCACATTTTTGGCTTTACTGATCTTAAGGCATGTTTTGCCTTGTTGAGATCTTTAGATTGTTCCCCAATGGTATTTAGATGTTTATTAACCATCTTAGATCATTAATAGATCATTTAATTAAGTTTTTAAGGTTAGGGGTATTTCAATCTACCCCCTTAAAAAGGCTTCGTCCCGAAGTCCTTACTCATCTACAGTTCACCTAAGGAATCCAGTTCCACTAAGTAATCAAAACAGACCATCGCTAGGGAGTAACTCCCACTAGGTTCAGGCCTAGTCTATATTTATCATAATTGATACAGCACATATCAAGTAGCCGAAACTCATGGCATAAACTCATTCATATCATAGCGCTAAACAAGGTGCACATCCAACTTACCAACAGAAGTACTCAGCGGTACTATATATATATATTCAAACAGGTGCACTAAGACACATACATAAGATGTATCAAAACATACAATCATCCAAACAAATATGTATGACGCAGCATACCACCAAAACACACCACAAAAACAAGACCTAATGCATAACATATGCGCAAGCCAAGTGGCGTCTACCCCCCTTAAAAATGGTTTGACCACGAACCCGTATAAGTATCACAGCCACTTCTCGAATAGTGCTGGATACTTCACTCTCATGGAGTCTTCTAACTCCCATGTAGCCTCCTCCACCTCATGGTTCGACCAGAGAACCTTGACCATGCTAACGGTCTTGTTCCTAGTCTGTCTCGTCTTCGTATCGAGGATGCGGAGTGGTACCTCTTCATATTGTAGAGCGGGGTCCAACTCTAAAGTCTCTGGCTGTAAAACGTGCGATGGATGGGGTACATACCTTTTCAACTGTGAAACGTGAAAGACGTCGTGCACCCTCCCAAGCTCTGCTGGCAAATCCAGTCTATAGGCTAACGGGCCCACTCGCTCCCTAATCGTATAAGGTCCAACATACTTCGGGCTCAGCTTGCCCTTCTGCCGGAACCGGAAGATCCCCTTCATGGGTGTCACTCTGAGGAATACCATATCGTCGGTAGTGAACTCAATGTCTCTCCTCCTGGTGTCTGCATATGATTTCTGCCGGTCTTGGGCTGCCCTCATGTTCCTACGGATCTGTAGGACATCCTCCTTGATCTGCTCTAGGTACTCTGGTCCTAGAAGCGTAGTCTCTCTAGCCTCATCCCAGCATAAAGGAGTCCTACACGGTCTACCGTAAAGTGCCTGGAACGGTGGCATCTATATCAAGGAGTGGTAGCTGTTGTTGTAGGCGAACTCTATCAGATGTAGACGCTCTAACCAGCTCCCCTGAAAATCCAAGGCACATGCTCTCAGCATGTCCTCCAGTGTCTGGATGGTCCTCTCACTCTGACCGTCGGTCTATGGATGGAATGCCATACTAAGCATCAGCTTCGTACCCAAGGCTTCCTGAACTTGACCCCAGAATCTGGACAAAAATCAAGGGTCCCTGTCAGACACAATGGTCTTTGGCACACCATGGTGCCGGATCACCTCCTTCTGGAACAAGTCCGCCAACTTCAGGACCTTCCAGGTATCCTTCATAGCAACAAACTTCGCCACCTTCGTAAGACGATCTACAATGACCCAAATCGTGTTCAGTCCTCCCTTAGTCGGTGGGAGACCGACAACGAAATCCATTGAGATGTCCTCGAACTTCCAGCAAGGAATAGACATAGACTACACTAATCCGCCGGGTCTCCTATGCTCAAACTTAACCTTCTGACAAGTCAAGCATCTAGCCATGTAGGCGGCTACGTCCTTCTTCATCCCGCTCCACCAGAAATGGACCTTCAAGTCCTTGTACATCTTCGAAGAACCGGGGTGGACGGATAAGGACGAGCAATGAGCCTCTTGGAGTACCTTCTCCTTCAGATCAGGAGCGAACTCTGGAATACATAACCGGCCATTCAGTCGAATCATGCCGTCGTCACTCTGTTCGAAGTCGTACTTCTGACTCTCAAAACAACCCTCTGACATCTTCTGCCTGATACTCTGCATATACTGATCACTCTCCTGTGCAGCTCGTATCTTATCAACTAGACTGCTGCCCGCTAAAAGTGTAAACAATGAATGAGCTCTGCGGCTCAGGGCATCGGCTACAACATTCGCCTTGCCCTTCTTGTACCTCAGGTCTATGTCGTAGTCCTTCAAGAACTCGACCCATCTTCTCTGTCGCATGTTCAGCTCCTTCTGAGTGAAGAGATGCTGCAAACTCTTGTGATCAGAGTAGATGGTGGCTGTCACACCGTAAAGATAATGTCGCCAGATCTTCAAAGCGAAGACTACTGCGCCTAACTCAAGGTCGTGTGTGGGGTAATTCACCTCGTGCTTCTTCAGCTGTCGGGATGCGTAGACAACTACCTTCCCGTGCTGCATAAGCACACAGCCTAGACCGGTTCCAGAGGCATCACAATATACCTCAAACCCATCGGTGCCCTCAGGGATAGTAAGGACGGGCGCCGATGTCAGGAGATCCTTCAGCGTCTGAAAGGACTGCTTGCACTCGGTAGACCATAAGAACTGGGACTCCTTCTTCATGAGATTCATCATCGGTTTAGCCACCTTGGAGAAGTCCTTCACGAACCTTCGATAGTAATCAGCCAAAACCAGAAAGCTGCGGACGTCTGTAACCGTCTTCGGCCTCGGCCAACTCTTCACTGCCTCAATCTTAGCAGGGTCTACAGATATCCCGCTCGCTGATATAATGTGTCCAAGGAATGACACTCTGTCCAACCAGAACTCACACTTCGAGAGTTTGGCATACAGCTGGTTCTCTCTCATGATACTCAAAACCTGCCTCAAACGTAACTCATGCTCCTCCTGGGTCTTTGAATAGACCAGGATATCGTCGATGAAGACCAAACGAACTATCAAGCTGCTCTCTGAAGAGACGGTTCATCAAATCCATGAAAATGGCTGGCGCATTCGATAACCCGAATGGCATAACGGTGAACTCGTAGTGTCCATACCGTGTCCTGAAGGCTGTCTTCTCCACATCACCCTCTGCAATCCTGATCTGATGGTAGCCAGATCTGAGATCTATCTTCGAGAACACACTGGCCCCTCTCAGCTGGTCAAATAAGTCATCTATCCGTGGTAACGGGTACTTGTTCTTGACCGTGACCGCATTAAGCTCGCGGTAGTCGATGTAGAGTCGCATACTGCCGTCCTTCTTCTTGATGAACAGTACTGGAGCACCCCAAGGAGAAACACTAGGTCGAATGAATCCCTTGTCGAGGAGGTCCTCCAGCTGTAGCTTCAGCTCCCTCATCTCAGCCGGCGCCATACGGTAGGGCGCCTTAGCAATAGGGCCGGTACCTGGCAACAAGTCGACGGCGAACTCAACCTCGCACACAGGCGGCATGCTTGACATCTCATCAGGAAACAAGTCGGGGAAATCTACCACGACTGGAATGTCTGAGTCCATCACGTCGCTCTGTCTCGTGTCCTGAACATAACAGAGGAAGGCCTACCGGCCCTTCCTAACGTCCTTCATCAGGGATAGAGCTGACACGATCTTGACAGTCGGCTCTCTCCTCACACTGCGGTAAGACACTGTCTTGCCGCTCGGCCCCTTCAGCAGTAGTCGATGCTCTGCACAATGTAGGCGGCCCCTATGCTTCTGCAGCCAGTCCATGCCCACTATAACGTCGAAGCCCAAGTTCTTGAACTCGATCAGGTCGATGGGGAAGGTCCCAGTCATGATGCTGATCTCTAATCCCGTGTACTGTCTGGTGCAACCAACTCTCTCCTTCGAAGGAAGGGTGACTAAAAAGTCAGAGAGCTGTTCGGGGGAAGCCCCAGCTTCTTAGAGAATGCCGAGGAGATAAAAGAATGTGAAGCTCCTACGTCAAACAATATGGAAGCACTAACACCATCGACAGGAAAGGTACCTGAGATCACCTCTCGTATTGGCATCGAGTCCCAACTGATGCATATGGTACCCTCCTTGCGCCATATCTAGGATGCATATGGTACCCTCCTTTCCATTTTTGTGGCCTGGAGTTATGAATTAATGGTATTAACAAACTGAACACATAAACTTGAAGGTACAAAAACTCTTATTTCATTTATCCAACTGATATTACACAAGGTTACACACTTAGCTACTAAATTACATTAGTACTATCTGAAAGTTAAATTTAAACGGCCGGGTCGGATGTGGGTCTCATTCACTAGAGCTGGTGGGGCGGTATTGATCTTAATGCTCTTAATCCCATGATATAATAGCCTTGATTCTCCACCAAATACCAACACATCCCCAGACTTGAGGATAATCTTGCTTGCAAGATCCATCCTCTTCTGGTCTCCATAGATGAACTCAGCATCATCGCCAATGGAGAATGACACAACCGGTATTCCTCTGGTGATGGACTCGGTCGTCTCATCACGGTCTTGGTGCATCCCAAGCCTTCCTCCCTGCTCGTAGTAGTTGACGATGCAGACGTCTGGTGTCATGTCGGGTAATGGGTAAGTCTCACAGTCTTGAGCAATATCCATTGCGTTTCTCACCAAGGTTAGGAAACTCCCAGGTATCCTAGGTATTGATACGCCACCTACCATCCTCACCTCTCTGTAAACCCTAGCTTGCGGATCCCAATCTTTCCCTAAGCACATCATGTGCAATTTCATCTTAGAACCACTAGTAAATATAGGGGTATAAAATCCTCCCAAGCCCTTACCCAAAGCTCTACACTCGTTCACTATGGCGATTTGCTCATCTATGGTTAGGAACTCTCTGAGAAGTATCATGCCCGGTCTGACCACATGACACAACTCACCAGGGTACTCCCGACTTTCTTCCATGGGTCTAGGTGATCTCGGTCTTGTGAGTGTGGGATAGCAAATATCGAAGTCTCCTAAGAGATAAAAGGTTTCCTAGGTAAGTCATTTATCTAAAGCGGTAATTAAAACACACATTCATGCTAAGGTAAAGCGTTTAACACTTAGTCATGCTCTCATACAATGGTTTAAGGTTTCAAAAGCTAACCTTCACCGCGTTGGGTACTAGTACCAGCGCCCGAAGCTCCCGCTGCGTTCAGCACACGGCTGCCCGGCGGGTTCATCCTCTGGGTCTGCTGCTGCTGCCCCTTCTGGGCTGGGGGCGCCAGCCCCTTCTGGCCACCTCGAGCTCCACCTCCTTTTGCAGGTGCGCTCTGAGTCCCCTTCGACGGGCGGTACGCTCGGCTCTCCGGATTCGCGAAGCACTCGAATGACCTATGACCTTTCTTCCCACAGTGGTGGCAGACCACCGCTTGCCCAGAGCAGTCAACACCCGGGTGGTCTTTACCACAACGCTTGTAGTGAAAGTGGCGCTGGGGTGCAGAACCTATTATCATACAACAATCTGGTTAATACAAGGATGGTAATGGATAGTGTAATTCACAACTCATTCACGAGGTTAGATCGCTTACCCTTAGGGGGTGCAGAACTGAGAGGCTGGACATCATAGGTAGGCCTGGTCAGCATCGGAACCTTCTCCTTGCCCTTTTGGCTGGCCCGCTCCTTCTTTTTCTCCCTCCAGGAGAACTTTTTCTTCCTGTTATCGTCAAAGAGTTAGGAGTTGCAGGTATAAAAGCAGCCAAGCAAGTAAGTAATTTAAATAAATTCAAATAACTTAAAAGCTGTTCTTACTTCCCGCCCTTGTTGCCTCCTCCTCCAGCCACAACCTCAGCCTCCTTCTCGGGGGCCTTACGCTTCTGCCCCTAACTGTCATCCCGGCTGTTCACCAACAGCTCGGTCCGAGAAGCAGCATCATAGCACTCCTACAATGCATCAATGAGTTCCCTGAAACTTGTAACAAATCAAACTGAGTTACAAGGTATAAACTGTCAACTAATTTACCTGGACCGTAGGGTATAAAGCAGCACCCATGGCGGCCTTGATAGCATATCGTAGCCCGCCTCTGAACTTCTCCACCTTCACGGTGTCAGAATAAACAACTCCTGGGACAAAGTCCAACAATCCGATGAATGAGGAGTAGTACTGATCCACTGTCAGACTACCCTGCCTCAGAGCCTCGAACTCTTCCCTCTTCCTCTACTTCAAGTGAGCAGGATAATACTTCTCTCTCAGCAACTCCACAAAACCCGTCCAACCGAAACCCTCTATAGCAGTGTAATGTGCCTTCACGGACCTCCACCAAGTGCTGGCAGTGTCCCTCAGATGGAAGGCTGCTATACCGACCCGGTGCTCAGCAGGCACATGAATGGCGTCGAAAGCCTTCTCGTGCTCGATAATGTATCTCTCCAGGACGGTGGGGTCAGCTACTCCGTCATAAGTAGGTACTCGTGTGTTGGCGACGCTCTTTAGCCAGTTTGGCTCTTTCGGTGCGGGTACGGGTGGGACTACGGGTGGCGCTCCGATCTGGATGCCTCCCATCTGGGCCAGCTGAGCAAAGACGACAGCTACCGTCTCAGCAACGTCCACGGCATGGGTCTCAGGAGGACCTCCTGCTGACCCGCCGCCTTTACCTCTGCCTCTGCCTGACGGACGACCTCTAGTAGACATCTGAAGAATTCAGAATTAAAGTCAACACTCGGTAAGAATACCGTACTTTCCTCAACCATAAGTTCACATAGCCCTAAAAGGCGTAAAACACATTGTCCCTGACAATCTCCTAACTCAACTCGTTTCCAACTTCCTCATTGGTACTCGTATATGAATAACCTAAGCTCACGGTACTTAGACTACTATCTCTTGTAATCAGAGCGGTACTCTGCTCCGATACCACTTTTGTAACACCCCTACTAATCCGGCTCCTAATTATATTTTAAACATCGTACTTAGTAATTAAATCGCAGCAGTAAATAACAGACTGTCGTTCTAATGGTGTCACCGTTATCACTCGCCCATACGGGTGATAACGAGTTACATGATAATCAACATACGAAACGTATTCCCGTAGTGACCACAAGAGATAGATAGTAGTGCTTAAATAAAACTAAAATATATACAACAACAATCCGTCTTATACATAAACTGTACACGTGAGCGTCTAACCAAATATACACCTCGGTTTACAAAACCCGAGTCCCAAAATAACTATAGTCTCAGTCCGCACCAAGTCTAAAAAAAAGTCACTAAAACTGTCGCACCCCGCGTCGACCCTCCAGCTAGTCTCCTGAAAATAAAAATGGTTGTGGTATGGAATCAGCCCCTGCTGAGTATGTTATCACATGCCCCGTCATGCCTCTTCAAACCCCTCAATTAATTGGTCGAGAGCATGAGATTCGTTACATGCAATACCGATTTAATATTTAAACTGTAAAACATTTAACAGTAATAACCATACAATAAACTGCAAACAGGGAAAATGTTCTACTAAAACTAAATTGATAAACCTAGAAATTAATAAAACGAAAAGCCTGTCGGGTTGCAAAAATCCCGGTCGCAATAGTATAGCAATTAGAGGCAACCGGGTGTCAATCCACGAGACTTGAATAAATAAGCCTAAATCATAAGAAAACTGGAAATTTAGGGGGGTTGTGAATTGTTTTTGTAACTAAATTGAGAAAACGCAAATCAAAATCTAAATGAACGATTAATAAAAGTAAATGATAAAGTTGGTAAAATGAATGGAACTCCGGGTTTGGGCTGTTCTTTACTGGATAAATCTAGCCAAACCTACAATTCAACTATGAGAAACGGAAAGGCCAATTCTTAAACTCTCTTCGATCCTAAATCTTAGTTAAAGGAAGAACTCACCTATCAGAACATGTCAACTCTAATCTAGAAGCTGGCAAAACACATATAGGCGGAATACGCGCGAAGAATTATTAGCTTTTGCAGGAAAACTTATCTATCCGACTAATCTTTCCACAAATCTCCAGGTTAATTCGAACTTCCTATTAATCACCTTATCTGATCCTAACAGGATTTGCAAAACGACTCTATAAATGCGCAAATTTAATAGAGAAGATGAATGATTAGCATTAACCTAGCAACAATCCATTACAATCCCATAGTCAAATTGCAGAAATCCTAACTAAATTGTATCCATCACGAACAACCCTACCCCAGAGTTAATCCCTACTAGCCAGACATATCAAAGAAGCGAATGAATACAATCAAAAGAGAATTCATCTAAGGAAAGAAAAACTCCCAAATTGAGTAATTATCCAGACTCGGAGACTGCTAGCGCAAGGTTGAAGACGATGGACTGACTCCCTTCTGGCAACACTCCTCAACAATGGCAATGATGCGCTTGATGAATGTGGATGAAGGTGAAGCTGATGTCGATGAAGTGAGATGAGTGAAGAGAGCGTTCTTGAAGAGCGTCAAAGTATCGTGATGTAATGATATGTAATGTGTCCCTTCCTCTCCTCTGATTAGGTCACTTATATAGAGTTTCTTCTCTTTTTCCTTCAAAACGCCGAACTTCTGCTGAGAATTTAGTCGCGACCGAACATTGGTTCGACCTTCAATGTTCGGACACTTCATTTTGAGCGCTCCAATTTCAAAAGTCTCGACTTGTGTCCGAACTTTAATGTTCGGACACAAGTTCGGACATGCAGCGTAGAGCAGAGTGGACACAACATGCAGCGTAGAGCAGAGTTTTGACTTTTTTTTCATTGTGATTCTCGAACCATGTCCGAACTTCGAAGTTAGGACTGAAGTTCGGACACTTCATCAGGCGCAGCACTCGAACTCTCGACTTGTGTCCGAGCTTGGATGTTCGGACACAAGCTCGGACATACCTTCAAAACCTTCTAAATTCTTCGTTCCGACTCCAATTTGATCCCCGTTTGTTGCATCATCACCCTCGCGAGTTAATCTACTGTTTTCTTGGCTTTTCTCTGCATTTAACATACAAAAGGTATCAAGTCTTAACAAGCAACAAACCAAAGGAAAACGTAAGATAAGTGTGGAATATTATCAATGCACATATGAAAATTAAGCATTAAAGACCACTAAAACCATTCATATTTCACACTTATCAAAACTCCTCACACTTAACCTTTGCTTGTCCTCAAGCAAAACATGAGTAAGATATCTCAAAATGCCTTAGTACCAAACCTTGGGATTGCACAAAATAAAAGGGAGTTAAGCCATAATAACACCCCAAGAATCGATCTGCCCCTGACTGCATGTCTCTTAAACAATTAAGCAAGCTTTTAAAACAAAAAATTATGAAGAAGTCAGATCACAAAGTCAAAACATAGAGTAACTCAGAACCTTCCAACCGGTTCTCTTCTCAAACCCGTGGATGACAAGGGGTGTGAAGTACTGCCATATTCCGCAGTACCTTTCAACACCACCCACTCATGATCTAATTAAAGGATTTGCAATAAACATAAGACTTTAAAGAGCCTCCTCTTTTTTTTTTGCATATATATTAAATTGTTCACACAATTAATTCATCCCCCAGACTTTTCTCTCTATCCTTGTAACGGTGTTGGGTCTTTTATCCCAGATCAGATGATCTTAGGTAAATGGGTGATGAAGCACCCCAAGGACTTAATAACCGGATGGAAGAGGCCTGTTTTGGTTCAGAAAATAAACCAGATCAGAGGAGTACCTTGCCTTTATCCATCATTCCAAGGTTCCAGGTTAAACCAGTTCTGACTCCATAACTAACTTGTCCACAGACATTTAATAAAATTCAGACATTTCTAAAATATGAGAACATACAGCTTTGAGCAAACCAATCCTTAAAGTCATCACCGGACTCGACTCCACAACGAAAATTCACCTAAGTATTCAACACATAGAAGCACTCCAAGGAACTTACCCCCATATAGCCCAGACCAATCAAAATTTAATGCTGGATGCAAAATAAATGGCTGACACATTCAGAAAGATCTCCCCCTTCCTCACACTTAACGAGGAGCAATGTCCTCATTGTTCAGAAAATTAACACAAGAAAAAGATCTTACTAAATGTGTCAGACTCACAAGGGTGGAAGTGAAGATTTACAGAGTTATAACACGTTAAAGCACATGCCGAACACAAACAAAAAAGAAAGGAAACTGAAAACTCCCCTGATGTCTTTTGTGATTGATTAAGGAAGAGGATCTTCCTCACACTTAATGTCCTGCTATGGGAGAATGTTTCCTCACACTTGCTTCCAAGCAAGTGTCCAGCATGGAATCATCACGGTAAAGCATACTTGCACAAAAACAGCAAACAAAACAAAGAGGTATGCTGGAAGCATCGCATTAGTAACGATTAGTACTTGGAGTTCAAGAGAAGAACAAACTAAAATGAAAATAAAGAAAAATACAACTCAAATAAACTAAAAAGAAGAACTAAGTCTAAAATAACTGAAAGTAAAACCACAAAGAAGTCCAGAGATGGCTTCCAAACAAAAATAGCATCATCCATCAACATCATCACTGTGGAGGCGTGTAGTATGCCTGCCACTGCTGAAACTGAGAAAATAGAGCTTCATAATCCTCCTGAGAGCGGCGAGCCTGCTGTTAAAGGATCCCGATCTCCGCCTGATAGCGACGATCCATCTCCAAAAAGCGTGACTCTAATTGATCAAATTCATAGCGAGTGACATACTCGCTCCCAGGAGCCGGCAGTGCAGCAAATCCCTCTTCCTCCACAGCCGCACCAGTAGGAGCTGGCTCTGATGGACCCTCACCCGCATCTCGCTGGCGCTTCTGTGGCCGTGGGGCAGCCTTCTTCCTCCATGCCATCCCGTCAAACTCGAACCACATCTTCTTCAGGGCGCCAACATCAATAGGCGACCGCGTAGCATGCAGCCCCTCAGATGGGATGGTGACCATCTGCCTCCGAAGTATGTGGTAGATCATGACCAGATAACCTAGCTTGTGTCGGTCCTTGTGCTCTACAATGTGACACAGATGCAAAGTGATGACCCACGACAGGTAAGTGACCTCAGCAGCCCCAACAAAGTCCGGGTTCATCACAGCCTGGAGAAGAAGGTAGTCCGTATGGTTCAGATCAGAGCTCTGCCTCGGGAGGACATTCGCAGCCAGCAGGGCGAAGAGGACTCTCGCTCGGGGGTCCTGAAGCAGATCAGTAGGGATGACCCGCTTCGACGGGTCATCTCCTCGGCGTCGCCGGGGTCCTTGGACCATGAGTGGGGTGTAGTGGTTTAGGGCTGCGGCTTGGAAGTCATGAGGGTTCAGGTTTTCAGGATGAGGGTGCAGGGTAAGGAAGTCCGAAATACTGTGCAATCTCCATCGTGGAGACTGTCACTCTGTCACCATCAACCGTAGAGCGGATCTGGCCATCTTAGAGGATAGCATTTGCATAGAACATTCGCACTGCTCGCTTGGAGTACGGGCCCTCCATATCCAGGATTTTACCCCAACCAAGCGGATCCAGTAATTCTCTCAGCCCCAGCTGATGCTCCAGCTCAGGCACCACACCACGTTCAGCAATGATGTCCATACTCTTGGCAAACCATGCTCTGGCCGGGTCATCCCTAAAATCATCTTGCTGAGCTCGACGACTTGAACTTGCGCCGGCTCTCCCAGCCTTCTTAGAACGGCCAGTAATTCTGCTCAATATCTGCTCACGCGAAGGCAGCCAATGTCAAAACAAATGGTATAGGAAAAAGTTCAATGCATGCACATAATTATCCAAAATTCGACAGAGTCTCCCCTTAAAATGCATCATTCTACACAACAAAGGTCAATCAATCTCTCACTTGCAATGGTAATCGTCTACTAACAGTGACCAGCAGAGACTTAACCAACAGAAAATCACTATATTCCAGCACATTCATCTTAGTCTCAGTCAACGGTATTATATCATCCATGCAAAATCAAACCACACATTCAAATATCTACAATATAAGCACAGGTTAAACATCCATATCCAGTAACTCACAGCATAGCAGAAAAGAAACCTCATACACGCGAATGAATTTCAGCAAATTCACCAATACACAGGAAAAATTCGACTGGGTACACCTCAGATTTCGAAATCTGTCAAAAATACAATAACTGAGGTAGAAAAGTGGAGAAAATACCTTGCTTGAGTTGAATGAGTGGATAGAAGCAGGAAGAACAATATAATCTGTAAGATTTCAACTCAAAACCCCTCAAATTCAACAGTTAGGGTACGAGTTCGAACAGGCTCAAAATCGGACTTATTTGGGGATTTTCTGGTCGATTTCGAGTTCTAAAGTGGTAGAGAATTCAAAAATGGAGAGATGGATACCAAAATTGTGAGATTTGGTGGAAGAATGAGAGAGTTGTGAGAGATTGAAGGAGCGGGAGACTTTTGCGCTGCTGTTCTTCGCGGTGGAGAATTAGGGATTGGCTTTCGAAATGTGTCACCCACACTCTTTAATTTCAGAATTATCGTGGTGTCCAAACTTCAAAGTTCGGACAGAAGTTCGGACAGACATACCTGGGCAGTGCTACGTATAGTGTCCGAACTTTGAAGCTCGGACCAAATTTTGGACATCCCGTATTTACCTTTGCTAAACTCTCGAATCAGGTCTGAACTTCGATGTCCAGACAGAAGTTTGGACATCGTCGTTCTCCCTTTCCGATTTTTCTACGCGCAATGTCCGAACTTAGAAGTTCGGACTAAAGTTCGGACATCTCATTCTGCACAGTCTTCAAACTCTCAAACTGTGTCCGAACTTTGAAGTTCGGACAATGCCACAAATGCACCAAATTGTTCCTTTCTGAGCTCAAATCAATGTAAACAAAAGCATTAACCTAAAACAAAGCTAAAAAACAACATAATAAAGCAGAATTAAAGTACGGAAAACACTGGGTTGCCTCCCAGTCAGCTGCTCTTCTTTAATGTCTTTAGCTAGACAATTCCTACTTGATCAATCAGAGGAAGTGTGGTTGGAAGCTCCATAACAGCCTACAGCAAGTTTCTTCAACCTTCCCAATTCTTTCCGCATTCGCCAAGAGAATTCCTTCTTCATATTCGAACTCGTCTCTTGAGAAACTATCTTTGCTGCAGAACTGGATTCACTCTCAACAAAGAATATTGCCTGCATAGGAAAAAACTTATGACCAGTACCAAGATAGCTTTTTAAACGAGCACCATTTACCTTGAAGGTTTCACCAGCTTCGTTCTCCAGCTCGCATGCTCCATAGGATGTAACTCCTACTACTCTGAAGGGGCCTGCCCAATGTGATTTCAGCTTCCCGGGAAAAAGACGCAGCCTAGAGTTAAAGAGTAACACCAGATCCCCCACTTTGAAGTCTCGCTTTTGAATCATCCGGTCGTGGATCCTTTTTGTGCGCTCTTTGTAAATCCTTGAGCTGTCGTATGCTTGTTCTCTCAGTTCTTCAAGTTCAGACAGTTGAAATTTCCTCTTCTCTCCAGCATCATGTAAATCAAAATTGAGGGCTTTTAAAGCCCAATAAGCTTTATGCTCTAGCTCAACTGGGAGATGACAAGACTTCCCATACACCAGCTCAAAAGGAGACATCCCAATGGGAGTCTTGAATGCAGTTCTATAAGCCCACAGAGCATCATCAAGCTTGACAGACCAATCCTTCCTGAGGAGTTGACTGTCTTTTGAAGAATCCATTTTAGCTCTCGGTTACTCACTTCTGCTTGACCATTAGTTTGGGGATGATAAGGTAAAGCAACCTTATGAGTCACCCCGTACTTAGTCATCAAGGAATCAAAGACCCTGTTGTAAAAGTGAGAACCACCATCACTGATGATAGCTCTGGGCTCACCAAATCTAGTAAAGATGTTTTTCTTCAAAAATTTTACCACAGTTTTAGCATCAGCAGAAGGGCAGGGGATTGCTTCGACCCACTTGGAAACATAATCTACAACAACAAGGATGTAGTGGTTTCCATGAGAAGAAGGAAATGGGCCAGCAAAGTCAATACCCCGGACATCAAATAGCTCAACTTCAAGGATTCCCTTCTGAGGCATCTCATGCCTTCTTGAAATGTTCCCCATCCTCTGGCAGTTATCTTAGTGAGAGCAGAAGCGGTGGACATCCTTGTGTAGAGTGGGCCAGTAGAAACCACACTCTAACACCTTAGCAGCTGTCCTAGTAGGACCATGGTGACCACCTACCTCTCGAGAATGACAGAACTCAATCACACTGTCAACTTCTTCATCGGGGAGACACCTTCTAACCAAACCATCAGCACACACTCTAAAGAGATAGGGGTCCTCCCAAACATAATGACGGGCTTCAGAAAGAAACTTCTTCCTCCGGTTGTAGCTTAGTGTAACACCCCTTCTACACACTTAACATTTAAATGAAATCGCAGCGGAAAAATAACTAAACAATAACTAAACGCTTCGGTGCTACAACGCCGTCAACCACCCACGTGGTTAACAAGGCAGAATAGATACAAGTGTACCGGTCTAATGATCAGACTCCCGAGCATAGAACTAAAACCATAAATACATCATATACAATACGAGTATTTAATTACATTCCTTCACTGTAAACTGCCAATATACCGCCACAGTAGCATCAACGGAATCAAATTATAATGCCACGGGAGCACAGGCGCATCCTGGGCTCAACATCCAAAATAACCAAAAGTACATCTGTAGCCTAGAATCTACAGCCACTCTGCTTCCTCGATCCTCATCCTGCAGTAAAAATATGGAGCCCCCGAGGGGGTCAGCAACCCTTGGCTGGTATGGTTAACGCGCAGCCCATCGACTACGGGATACGCGCAACTAATTGTCATGATGACATGGCATTTATTTTAAACATAACATAACATAACATATGGCATAACAACATTATTGCATAGCACAACATCACATACACAGTGGATACTCTTTCCACAATCACAAACCAAGAAGGTTAAATAACATAAGAGCCTAGAGAATGGTTCACTCTCATGTTAAGCTCGTTACACACATCATTACCGTTCTGTTATTCGAACGAGTAACTTAAGTCACAATGGTTCGGATATAGTGACCCGAACACACCACACAAACACATGTTCCCACTAAACCGATCATAAGTCAGAATAGGTAAGCTTTGGAGGAAGCTATCGGGAGATCGAACGCCAAATTAAGGAGAACAATCTTAACAACATAAGAGTCGAATCTGATTCAGATATCTACTCTTAAACTTACATGCATGACCGGACAACCGAATTCCTCACTTCCCAGTTAGCACTTGTTAGAAGTTCAACAGTGGAACTTAACAAACAATTCACAACAGGTGGTAAGTCATGTTAGACACACACAAGGGAAATGAGTCACATCACAACATCACAATAATATGAACAACTGTAAACTCATTACATGATTAAGTCTTAAACGTCAAAACACACAGAAAAACATACAACACACAAGCCGGTGTAAACCGGTAGGCAACAGACTGCAAGAAAACCATACCTTGGTCCTTGCTTCGATTGATTTCCACCGTAAGTCACTCCTACATGTTTAAGAATGTCGGTTAATTACTTACTTAACTTCAAATTTATCAAGTGTTTAACATGCTTATATGACATGTTTTAAAGTCTTAACTTATACTTGATTACCTACATTATACCCCCTAGGGTTTATTACTTAAGCCATTCTTGTTTGTTTTTTTTTACAAGTTTAGGTCCGACCGAACTTACCGACCGACCTTACACAAGGTCGGTCCATTCCAGAAATATTACCGTCAAAATTTTCTACTCCGACCGACCTTGTAAGTTCGGTCACATGTTCGGTCAATTCCCGAGAGTTTCTTCCCTTTGAAAATTCAGGCCCGACCGATCTTGGCAAGTCCGGTCGCAAGACCGGTCGATTCCCGAGACTCACTCACGTACAAAAATTCAGGCATGACCGAACTTGTAAGTCCGGTCCCAAGTTCGGTCTATTCCAGAGACTCATCCGTACTAAAAATCCATGCCCGACCGACCTTGCAAGTCCGGTCCCCAAGGTCGGTCCATTCCAGAAACCAATTTCGCAGGGTAAACTGGGCTCGACCGATCTTGGCAAGTTCGGTCGCAAGATCGGTCTGCTCCAGACCCTATTTTCCATTGCCCATTTAACTCAAACTTCACCTCATATATCCTAGTATATCCTAACCTCATTGGGCACTTCAAACACACCTTAAGACCTCCTTAAAACTCCATACATCATTCACTAAAATCCTCCTCAAGCATTTACACAAATTCTTATAAAAAGGTTTACACTTATAATGTTTTTCACTAAGTTTATGTGGTGCTCATACCTATAACTCCCGCTATTCCCAAAGGTTTTCTCACCACTACAACATCATATCCCAAGCATCTTTCTTCCTAAACAACTCCTTGAACATCTTTACAAGTTTATAGCTCCCCATGCAACAAATCACCTCATCCTTATTCACAACATTGCACAAGTCCTTAACACAATCTCACCATGATCTTGAAATGTCCCAAAACATTCTTTGCATTCTAAATCCTCTGGAACATTGCTTAAGCCTTTTACATCTTTAAACCCCTTAATGCATGTTTCTTCCACTAGGAAAGCACTTATCCATCCTAAACATTTCCTAACTACACAACTCACTTAAAAACCTTAGAACTTCTTGTTTATTACCTAAATTTTGACATGAACTCCCTAGAACATTACTAAACCAAAACATAATGTTTCACCATTAAACAACCAAGAACACTAAAATCCATCAAACACATTCTATACACAAAACTTCACACATTTAGCACTACATCAAATAAGTGCATAATTTAAATTGCTTGGCACTTAGGCCCTTAAATAACATGGCTCTTAGGCCCTTAAGATGCATAAATCATAAACACTGAATTTCCACATATATTGCCTTTGACCTGCAAATACACTCAACAACACATATGCCTTTTACTAAGCCTTTGAGAACATTTTACTAAGTCATTCCACATGGCTCCTTAGATCATTTTAACAAGCATATAAGCTCATTTCTCCTAAGACCTTAAACCACATTAGGTTAGCACATTACCTCTTTTCCTCACAATTTTTCTGTTTCCTTGACTAAAATCGGCAAGGCTTTTGTGATTTTTGTCAACTTCTAAACATTATACAAATGATAAAATGAGTATACAAGCTTTATGCTTCATCTCATTGTAAACCCTAGATTGTACATTGTTTTAAAAACATTAAGATAGTTGTTTACCTTAGAACTTGAAGAGAGTTTGAATATATATCAAGAGAGGACTCCACCTAGTCCTTGAAAGGTTGGAATGAAGCTAGAACAAAGCAACATAAGGACACCATTAAGAGTGATTTTCGGACAACACAAAAACATGAAGGAAACATCATTTTTCTTTGAGTTTCCTTACCTTGAAGCAAAAGAGAACAACAATATGTGAAAAGATGAGCTCAAGCTCCTCCCATGGTGATTCCTCTTGGCACCGAAATGGAGCTCTTGGGATTTTGAGAAGATAGGAATGAAGAGCTTGATGAGACTAAGTGAATGGTGGTCTTTGTTTTTGATTTGGCAAAGTGAGCTAGGAGTTACAAGAGGTTGAAGATGAAGAATGGTGGTGGTACTATTGCAAAACCGTGAATGGAGAATGAAGAAGAGATAGAAGAGAGCTTGAAACCGTGGGAAATGAGGAGGGAAATGAGAAAGTGAGATAAGTTTGCTTTTAAGAAGATATTTATACTTAAAGTAAATAGTACTTAAGTAGTCATCTTTATTTGTTTAACAAAATAACAAGAGTGGTGACTCACCACTAAGAAAACCGGCCCCTTAATGTTACTAAGGGCATTTTAGTCTTTTTGGCCAATTTAAATACTTATACAACATATGTTACAAACTAGCTTATTTTAGTTACTATTCACTAAAACAAGGCACATAGATGTGAAATTTTTGATTTCCCATTGATATAGACTTCCAATGTGATACTATATAGTACACATGTTAATTAAAGAGTAATGATGGACATTTAGCCATTCAAACTCATTTACAAGACAATTTTTCAAAAATGTGCTTTAAGACTCCTTAAAGCACATTTTGTGTTTTAACTTGTTTTCAAGCTTGGTTTTCTTTGGTAATTGGTTCAATATGTTCATTAGTATATAAATAAGGTCTTGGTAAGCTCATTAGGTCTTATCCAAGCTTATCCCAAGCTTAGAACACATTTTAGCCCTAATTGACTTTAAGGCATTTATTTGTGTTTTCTATAGTTTAAATTGTTTACTAATGTTTCTAAGACTCTTTTTAGTCTTAATATACCATATTTAAATGTTTAAACAACATACTAAGGTTTGGGGTATTTCAATCTACCCCCCTTAAAAGAACTTTGTCCTCAAAGTTCACATTTCCACATATCCTAAATGTTAGTACACGGGAATACATATAAACAATATTTCCATACAACATTAACAACACACTTACATAACATTGGACACAAAGTCCATACAACATAACATCAGACACAAGGTCCATACAACATCATCAACATCATTCACACAACGGTCTGTAATATAACAACATAACATAGACGATGTATTTAAATACACGTCGTACACACATAACCGAAACGGCTCTACCCCCTTTAAAGGGGTACGCCCCGTACCCTATACACATAAACACTAAGAAGTAAACAATGACGGGTACTTCGCCTTCATCTTATCTTCCAGCTCCCAAGTGGCCTCCTCGACGTCCTGGTTAGACCAAAGAACCTTCACCAGTCTCACTGACTTATGGCGAGTGTCTCGAGTCTTAGTATCCAGAATCCGTACCGGAGTCTCCACTGATCGCATGGTCGGCTCTAAAGTTAGCCTTTCAGGCTGAAGCACATGAGACGGATGAGACATATATTTCTTCAACTGGACACATGAAATACGTCATGTACCTTGCCCAGCTCGGCGGGTAAATCAAGTCTGTAAGCTACCGGGCCGATCCGCTCCGTCACAACATAAGGCCCCACATATTCTGGGCTCAACTTGCCTTTCTGGCCAAAATGAAACACTCCTTCATGGGGGATACTCTCAAA
This sequence comes from Limonium bicolor, assembly GCA_023374045.1. Taxonomy (NCBI): domain Eukaryota; kingdom Viridiplantae; phylum Streptophyta; class Magnoliopsida; order Caryophyllales; family Plumbaginaceae; genus Limonium; species Limonium bicolor. The sequence continues at coordinate 269,941,727 of CM041777.1, forward strand.
AATACCTGATCGCCCACGGCGAATTCCAGGTCACGTCTCCGCACATCTGCGTACGACTTCTGTCTATCCTGAGCTGCCTTCATGTTAGCCCGGATCTGGCGTACTTCTGCCTGAACTTGTTCCAAATACTCTGGTCCTATAATGACCGTCTCACTCGACTCATCCCAGCATAATGGCGTGCGGCATGGTCTACCGTACAAAGCCTGGAAGGGAGACATCTTGATCGAAGCATGGTAACTGTTGTTGTAACTAAACTCGATCAGATGTAACTTATCAATCCAGATGGTCTGAAAATCAAGTGCACATGCACGTAACATATCCTCAAGTGTCTGGATGGTACGCTCACTCTGACCATCTGTCTGTGGGTGGAACGCTGTACTTAGCTTCAGCTCGGTACCAAGCGCTTCCCGTGTGGATTTCCAATACCTTGAGAGGAATCTGGTATCCCTGTCAGACACGATAGTCTTTGGTACCCCATGGTGCCGAACAATCTCTCTATCAAAGAGCTCTGCTAGTTTTGCCACTTTCCAGGTGTCCTTCATCGGTATGAATCGAGCCACCTTGGTCAGTCGGTCAACAACAACCCAAATCATATTCAGACCTCCCCTTGTAGGCGGAAGCCCTACTACGAAGTCCATAGAAATATCATGGAACTTCCACTCAGGCACTGGCATTGGTTGTACCATACCACCAGGCCGTCGGTGCTCAAACTTGACCTTCTGGCAAGTGAGACACCTCAACACATAATCATTTACATCCTTTTTCATTCCAGTCCACCAAAAATAACGTTTCATACCCTTGTACATCTTTGAGGCTCCGGGGTGAATCGAAGTCGTAGAACAATGGGATTCACTCAGTATGCGCTCCTTCAGCTCAGCGCTACTCCTCGGAATACACAGTCGGCCATTCAGCCTAATCAGGTCATCATCGTGGAGTCGGAAGTCGTACTTCTGACCCTCGAATGTGCCATCAATAAGCTTCTGCCTGATCTCCAACATATACTGATCCGTCATCTGAGCACTCCGCACCTCTTCAACCAAGCCAGTATGAGAGACCAGCGAATGGAGAGAGTGTGCTCGGCGACTCAAAGCGTCAGCTACCACATTTGCCTTACCCTCTTTGTACTGTAGATTAATGTCGTAGTCGTTTAGAAACTCAACCCACCTTCTTTGCCTCATGTTCAACTCCTTCTGAGTGAACAAGTATTTTAAACATTTGTGGTCTGAATAAATTGTCACACTTACCCCATACAAATAGTGTCGACATATCTTCAATGCGAAGACAATGGCACCCAGTTCTAAATCGTGGGTAGGTGTTATACCCAAAATTTCAACCTCCCCGGAAGAGAGTCTCTACTAATAGGCTAGTAGCGAGGGTTCCCAGTTCGATCAGCACATTTCAGAGTACTAGGGACAGCTTAGTCATCTCCAGGGGCATTTTCGTAATTTTTCAAGGCTCCTAAGCCCCCTATAGGCTTTCTCTCTCCTCCAAATAAGGGTCAAATCAATTCAAAATGCTTTGAAATTTTAACCCATGATAAGAATGACATCTGAAGCATAATGGCGTTGGAATTTTGATTTTTCGAATTTCCAATAATTTTCTAGCAATTTCTGATTGAATCTGACGAGAAATTGAATTTAAAAATATTCTAATATCCAAAAAATTCGATTCCACTTTAGAAAAATCAGAAATGTCATCCTTTACCCATGTGTGAAATTTCATAATCAAATTCCTTTTGGAAGCCCTTGAGCTAAAACATCGGTAAATCTCGGTTTTTACCGGATTTTTCTATCTTTAAGGAAGCCTATATAAGTAACCTTATCCCATGATCAAATCAGACCCTCAAGAACCCTAGACTCTCAAAGAAGGCAGCCGTCTCTTGCTCTTCACGTTTTGAACCCCGAGCCACGATCAAACACCGAAATCTCACCAAAATCAACACCAAAACACATTTTTCAACTCCCACAACATCATCCATCATCAAACCCTCACCAAAACAGCACCAAAACGTGAAGAACATCAAGAACAACAAGGAGTCAGAAGCTGGGTTCGAAGTTCTTCTGGATCCGCCATCAACGAGGCCTCCGAAGAATCCCGACGTGAAGAAACACCACGAATCTGAAGGTAAAACAGGTTATAACTCTACTTTTCTAACTCCCCACAACCTCATTAACTCTCTGTTAAATTTTGGGCTCAAACCAACCCTTTTTGGCTTCTGTATAGCTAATTACTTTTGCTTCTGCCTTGTTACTTGTTTATCACGTTTCGTACATAATTCGACTCCAAACTGCGATCTTTCAATTACTAACATATTGTACATCTTTCAGGCTACACGTGCATAAATTTTGAGCCGAAAACACCTTCGGGAACCACCATAAAACCCCTGTCCGTGGGTGGTCCGGGATCTCGGACCTATGGTCCGGGACCACGGGTTGTCCGTGGCCACGGACACCCACGGACGGCGGCGGGATTTTAAAATTTTAAAAATTTAGGTTTTGCTAAAGTATGTCCGGGCCTACGGACGTCCTGTCCGTGGCCCCGGACTTTTCAAATTTTTGTTTTCTGTTTAATTCGACTTTTATTTTCACATAGGTTAACTAGGGTCCGTGGTTACGGACATTAGGTCCGTGGCTACGGACGGAAACAAAATTTGACCTAATTCTGCCTCCGAAACCCTAGTTTAGGTAATTTCAACTTTCACTTTTATTTTCAGTCAAAAAATGTAAAAACACAAAAAAAACAGAAGCTCGCGCACTTAGGTTAAAACGACTCGTAATAAGCCGTAATTAAACTAAGTAGAGGAAAAACGACCTAGGGGTAATGAAAGTAATTGAACCCTAATAAGTCGAATACCAAGCCCCCGAACCCGAACTCTACCTTTCCTAATTTACTAGGTTAAAATTAGGTGGCGACTCATAATAGGTTCCAGTGAGCTAGCTTAGGTTTTAATAATTATTGTTATATGACATAGTTATTAATCTTAGGTTATAAGTGGACCTAAAACCCGGTTAGATCCTAATCAGCTTTAATCAACATAGGATAGGGTTTAAAATCGAGGCTCACAGACTGGCGACTCTGCTGGGGACAAACTTCTTAATTTTAACTTGTTTAATTTTAAGAAAGAGGGCTTAACTCGAAAATGTTTATTTATGGCTTTATTTCTTTGTTTGTTTACTTTTGTGCGCAATTTAAATTTCTGTACCTTTGCATCATATGAGAGCGAGGGTCCATGCAAACCGATTTCACCCCGGGACCCGTTTGAGGGTCCCCTGTCAGGGACTCACACCTTTTAGGTGATGTGAATAAGCGGGGGAAAAGAGGAGGATGTCGTCTAACCACATCCCCTTAATACCTGGGCTTTAGCCCCAAGCGTTTTCCTGGCAGTGCCCTTACCTAGCCCATTGTTTGGTCAGTCAAAGACCCGACCGTAGACGCACACCTTCAGGTGATGTGAAAAAAGTGGGGAAGCCCAAAGAGAATAGCGTGCAAGCCCTATTCCTTTGTGGCGACCCGGGCCCACGCCCCAAGCACCTCTCCGGATCGATCCATACCCGAATTGGATAAGTGTCAAGTGAGGACATGTGGAATTTGTATGGGCCTTGTCTGCTTGTGTGATCGGCCCACTACCCAGCCTAGGAATTGATAGGAACTTTTCCTACATCAACTCAGCCCAACCTGAATTTACGGCTTTATTGTTTGCGGCCCAGAGGCCCTGTTTGGTTTGATATGTGAAACATTTGGGCTTCGGCCCAAAAGTTTAGACTTAGGTGATTTCTCTCTTTCGGCCCAATTTGAATTATCAATTTAGTTCCAGGCCCATGAAAAAAAAACAAATCCACCTAAAGCGATCCATAAAAATCCATCAGGCCTTTCCTTTTCGAGGCCCATTCTAGTCCAGGAAGACTTTTTCACTCAGGTTTTGACCCACGATCCTAGACATGGGTATCATCTTCAGGCCCAATCATAATCACTCGGCCCAAATTCCAATTCACATCCAGAACATGGTTTAGAAATCACTTCGGCCCATGCGCTTTACTTCTAGCCCAAACACATTCTGGCCCAGGCGCCCAATTCTCAGAACATTCCGGCTCAAGAACCACGCTCTTCAAACATTTCAGCCTAGGCACCAGTTCACAGCTCATGAATCATTCCGGCCCATGTGCCTCCCTTCCAACTCATTTCGGGCCTCAGTGCCTACCCACAATATTCGACACATTCCAGCTCATATGCTTTTCTTGCAGCCCAAACAAGTTTTTACCTAAAACTTCTTCACGGTCCAGAATTTTAGCTCAATCCACTTTTGTTTTCTAACAGATAAGCCCGAATCCCAAGTATGGCAGAGGGAGGAAACCCAGTCAGCATGGAGGCCCAGCTTGCAGCCTTAGAGCAAAGGTACATGGCTGCCTTTGATGCCATGGAACAGAAACATAGGTCCACCACTAATGACATGGAGGCTAAGTATGTCACCATCATCGAAGAGCTGAAAAGCAAAATCAATTCCCTTGAGGTTGGTCATCAGGAAAACATTTCAGGAAAGATTGCTGACTCTGGGAACGAGCGTGACTACATCGAAGTTAACTCTGTTGAGGCCCAGGATGCACAAAGATATGTAGGGCAAGTCGTCCCGGACCGCCAACTAACTGCGGAATTAAGGAAGGCCCTGAAAAGGATCGAGCGCATGGAAAAAGCTAGCAAGCCAGCTGGTTTCGATTACTCTTCTATGGAATCGTACCCCGAGGTTAATCTCCCTCTAAAGTTGAAGCTACCCACACTTGCTCTATACAAGGGTTCCTCAGACCCACAGGTCCATCTGGCGATGTTCGATAGGGAAATGTCCATCCTCAGGTTGAATGACATGCAGAAGGCCAAGGTTTTCGCCGTTATCTCGATGAAATACCTCAACGTTGGTACTTGACTCAGAGGATGAACACCAAAACCTATGAAGAGGTTTGTGAGGCTTTCCTGCACCATTTCGAGTATGCTAAGAATCTTGAAGTCACCAGGTCCGACCTTGCCAGTACCCGGCAGGGAAACAGTGAATCAATGTCCGACTTCATCAAACGGTGGAGGATGAAAGCCGCTGCTATGCCTACAAAAATGGATGAACAAGAACAAATTCGAATGATTGTGGACAATATGCAGAGACAATACAACAATGAGCTGAGTTGCACATACTTCCCTAATTTCGACATGCTAATGGGACAGGTAAGGGTCATGGAAGAAAAGATTCACAAAGGCGAGCTGAAGCTGGGACAACCTAAAGCCCAGGGTGTGAGTATCGAGACCTTTAAGTCAGGACGGCCAGAGTAGCTCAAGTTTCGTACCGAGGAGCACCATACAAAAACCCAGTGCTGCAAAACAGAGCGTCAAGGCCTCACCCCGATCCAAGAGGTTCTCTGCACCGAGACAGTTTACCGACATTGGCCGGCCTCTCAGTCAAGCACTCGTGAAGCTACAAGAGCTAGACTTACTACAGCCTCTCACACCTAGTCCTGGGATCACCCAAGCCGGGGAACATCTCCATCAGTTCTGCCAGTTTCATCAACTACCAGGACACAGTACTGACGACTGCAGAGCATTGAAGCACAAGATCGAAGACCTTATCGAGCAAGGACTCCAGTTTGTTGAGTAGGCAAAAATCTAGCAGTGTTTTGTTTACTCATTTCAATTTTGTGGGAAGTTTATCACATTTCTCTTTTAATGAAGTTTAGATTTTAAAATTTCAGTTTTTTCGGCTTTTCAGTTTGTAATCACAAAAATGATAATAAAAGAAATGTGTTCGTTCACCTTGCATCTTGCTCATGAAACGGTCATTTCTTGGCAACTGAACAAAACGACTTGTCTTTTGTTCTAAAAATGAACATGTCCAACCAAACACCACTACTCACCCCAAAACATCCAAGCAACCCACGAAGCGGTTCAAGTCTACATTTGTCAAATTGTTGTTATAAACCCTGGATTAATACTGGGGGCAATCTGAGTTTAAGTTCGTCATCTTTCACCTTTCGTTTAAATATGCGAACAAGTCTCAGAGTGAGAATTCACGAGAGTGACTTGAGCGGAAAAACCAAGAGTGAACGAGCGTGTCATTTTTACACGACTCCGGTGAGACCACATTCAAAGGTGAGGTAAACGGCATAACTCCGACCGAAGGAGATAATTTGTAAATTTACTCTTAGACCTGCGAAAAGTAACAACGAACGGATACACAACTATCAGGAATGACGAAGCACCTAGGTACAACACCACATAGCTAAAAGCTTGTAAACCCTGACATTAAACCCTAGGCACCCCCGCTGAGCCTTTCATATATCCCTTTTCGATGTTGCAAAGCTCCACAGAACAAGCCAGCCCGTGATGAATAACCAATCCGGTGACCAAAGGAAGCGAGGAGCCTAACTCTCAGATAACGTTTTCATCAGTCCAGAGAAGCAAAGCCGCTATCAGCATGACGAAGTGATCCGCAAATGGTCCCAAAGTGACACAGGATCCAAAGAGCTCACATCAAAATAGCTCTCAAAACTCAAAACCGGGAAACACAAGAACCCCGAAGGCAAAGTCAAGAAAGGATCAAACAAAGAGGCAAAACCGAAGTGCCTCGAAGAAATCCAAAAGATGAAAAAGAAATGGTGTAAAGGACAACTTCAAAAGTCCAAGTCCAGAAGCTCGAAAACAACGTCAACATGAAGCAGTTAGACGACTTCAAGACAAGGAAGATGAATCTGAGAGAAGACGCAAGTTGCAGCTTTGGTCACCCACTTAAGCTCCACATACCTCAAATATCCCTCCATGGTCCCGTTGTCCTTCATCACACCCCGTGGCCACGTTATAAGCTTTAAAGACTTCCGACTTGATAGTTGTGTGTCCAATCACGTGAAAGTAACAGATCAAATGCGTAAATCCATCAAATATCGAACTCAATGGTCTAGAAGTTGTGACTGTAGGTGAGGAACGAGTGCAAGCACCAAACACGCCGAGTGTAGGTTAGGAAGCACCACATAAAAACATAAGCCCTGACCCTGTGAGAACGAGACTCGTTCGCACGTTTAATAAAAGAAAATACTGGGGGCAATCGATCGGAACGATCGATTGCCATGAACTCTAGCTCAGATTGTCTTAAGGGAAAAATACTGGGGGCAATTGTTGGTTCCAACAATTGCTATGACAACACCAATTGGAACCCAGAGCTCAAACATCACCACCACCATCACACACCACCGGCCCGCATAAGCCCTTACCTCCACATCAAACACCACAGGCCCACATAAGCCCTTACCTTTACATCATACATACCACCTACCCCGTCGATGGCATGTTCATCTCCTAGGAGATAAATTACAAGTCCGAAGTCTATGGTCAGGAAATGATAATTTCGCTTTCCTTTAAACAGATTTATTCTTCAAACACTACCACGTTTGGCACCTCTTTCAACAATTTCTTGTTTTGGACAAATTTCCTACATACACTTTGATCGTATTTTGACATGCACACATTGCCATCAATTTGCCCCATATTGCCCACGTTTGGCACTTTCATAATCAACCTTCATCAGTACCATTGCAAGGGCATCCTATTCGTATGATGAGACTCCTCGTCCAATTCAGGGATAACGATTCTCACTGCCGAAGGTCAATATTCTTCAGGGAAATGACAGATCTCAGCCGAAGGTACAGATTCTTCAGGGATACAGATTCTCAGCCGAAGGTCCTCGTCACAATTCAGGGATCAAACAGATTCTCAGCCGAAGGTACAGATTCTTCAGGGATACAGATTCTCAGCCGAAGGTACAGATTCTTCAGGGATACAGATTCTCAGCCGAAGGTACAGATTCTTCAGGGATACAGATTCTCAGCCGAAGGTACAGACTCTTCAGAGATGCAGATTCTCAGCCAAAGATTCAGATTCACCAGAGCAGTAGAACTCACCAAAGCAGCAGAACTCACCAGAATAGAAGAACTCGACCCAACACAATTTCCAATCACTGATAGGTAGTCAACGCCTCAGAATAGCTTGACATCACTTCATTCATTATAGGTAGCTAGCGCCTTAGAATAGCGGACATCATCTCATTTATTATAGGTAGTCAACGCCTTAGAATAGCTTGACATCATTCATCCTTATAGGTAGTCGGCGCATCAGAATAGTCTGACATTACTTCATTATTACCTTTAGGTGGTCGACGCCTTAGAACCGCTCGACACCCTTCCACTTTACTCATAGGTAGTCAGCGCCATAGAATAGCTCGACGCAACTTGTCGGATGGCACGTGCGGTCTTTTAAGATCCAAAACTTTGGGGTATCACTCAAGCATCAACTAGCCTTTCATTTCCATTACAAAGTCTAGTTGACGGGGGCAATCTGTTATACCCAAAATTTTAACCTCCCTGGAAGAGAGTCTCTACTAATAGGCTAGTAGCGAGGGTTCCCAGTTCGATCAGCACATTTCAGAGTACTAGGGACAGCTTAGTCATCTCCAGGGGCATTTCGTAATTTTCAAGGCTCCTAAGCCCCCTATAGGCTTTCTCTCTCCTCCAAATAAGGGTCAAAATCAATTAAAAATGCTTTGAAATTTTAACCCATGATAAGGGATCACATCTGAAGCATAATGGCGTTGGAATTTTGATTTTCGAATTTCCAATAATTTTCTAGCAATTTCTGATTGAATCTGACGAGAAATTGAATTTAAAAATATTCTAATATCCGAAAAAATTCGATTCCACTTTAGAAAAATCAGAAATGTCATCCTTTACCCATGTGTGAAATTTCATAATCAAATTCTTTTGGAAGCCCTTGAGCTAAAACGTCGGTAAATCTCGGTTTTTACCGGATTTTTCTATCTTTAAGGAAGCCTATATAAGTAACCTTATCCCATGATCAAATCAGACCCTCAAGAACCCTAGACTCTCAAAGAAGGCAGCCGTCTCTTGCTCTTCACGTTTTGAACCCCAGAGCCACGATCAAACACCGAAATCTCACCAAAATCAACACCAAAACACATTTTCAACTCCCACAACATCATCCATCATCAAACCTCACCAAAACAGCACCAAAACGTGAAGAACATCAAGAACAACAAGGAGTCAGAAGCTGGGTTCGAAGTTCTTCTGGATCCACCATCAACGAGGCCTCCGAAGAATCCCGACGTGAAGAAACACCACGAATCTGAAGGTAAAACAGGTTATAACTCTACTTTTCTAACTCCCCACAACCTCATTAACTCTCTGTTAAATTTTGGGCTCAAACCAACCCTTTTTGGCTTCTGTATAGCTAATTACTTTTGCTTCTGCCTTGTTACTTGTTTATCACGTTTGTACATAATTCGACTCCAAACTGCGATCTTTCAATTACTAACATATTGTACATCTTTCAGGCTACACGTGCATAAATTTTGAGCCAAAAACACCTTCGGGAACCACCATAAAACCCCTGTCCATGGGTGGTCCGGGATCTCGGACCTATGGTCCGGGACCACGGACGGGTTGTCCGTGGCCACGGACACCCACGGACGGCGGCGGGATTTTAAAATTTTAAAAATTTAGGTTTTGCTAAAGTATGTCCGGGCCTACGGACGTCCTGTCCGTGGCCCCGGACTTTTCAAATTTTTGTTTTCTGTTTAATTCGACTTTTATTTTCACATAGGTTAACTAGGGTCCGTGGTTACGGACATTAGGTCCGTGGCTACGGACGGAAACAAAATTTGACCTAATTCTGCCTCTGAAACCCTAGTTTAGGTAATTTCAACTTTCACTTTTATTTTCAGTCAAAAAATGTTAAAAAACACAAAAAAACAGAAGCTCGCGCACTTAGGTTAAAACGACTCGTAATAAGCCGTAATTAAACCAAGTAGAGGAAAAGCGACCTAGGAAGGGTAATGAAAGTAATTTGAACCCTAAATAAGTCGAATACCAAGCCCCCGAATCCGAACTCTACCTTTCCTAATTTACCCTAGGTTAAAATTAGGTGGCGACTCATAATAGGTTCCAGTGAGCAAGCTTAGGTTTTAATAATTATTGTTATATGACATAGTTATTAATCTTAGGTTATAAGTGGACCTAAAACCCGGTTAGATCCTAATCAGCTTTAGTCAACATAGGGTAGGGGTTTAAAATCGAGGCTCACAGTAGGGTAGTTCTCTTCATGCTTCTTCAGCTGCCGAGAGGCGTAAGCTACGACCTTCCCGTGTTGCATCAGCACACACAACCCATACCTCTGCCTGATGCGTCGCAATAGACCTCAAAACCATCTGGATCGTCTGGTATAGTCAGGACTGGTGCAGATGTCAGAGCATCCTTGAGACTCTGGAAAGAACTCTCACAGTCGACTGTCCACTCGAATGGTGCATCCTTCTTCATCAAGGAAGTCATCGGCTTCGAGACACTGGAGAAATCCTTCACAAACCTCCTATAATAACCTGCCAGACCGAGGAAGCTCCTGATGTCGGTAACTGTCTTCGGCCTAGGCCAGGTGCGCACTGCATCAATCTTTGCCGGTCAACAGCGATCCCGGCCTTAGAAATCACATGACCAAGAAAGGATACTTGGTTCAACCAAAATTCACAATTTGAAAATTTAGCATACAACTGATTCTTCCTCAATGTTTGTAACACATTCCTCAGGTGGCTTTCATGCTCACCTCTCGATTTCGAGTACACAAGAATATCGTCGATGAAGACTACCACTGACTTGTCCAACTGATCTTGGAACAAGCGGTTCATTAAGTCCATGAACGTCGCTGGTGCATTGGATAAACCAAACGGCATAACCGTAAACTCATAATGTCCATACCTTGTTCTGAATGCTGTCTTCTCAATATCACTGTCACGAATAGCAATCTGATGGTATCCGGATCGTAGATCTATCTTGGAGAATACGATGCTCCCCTCAACTGATCAAATAAATCGTCGATGCGTGAAAAGGGTAACGGTTCTTCACCGTAACTGCATTCAGTTCTCGATAGTCAATACATAGGCGGAGACTACCGTCCTTCTTCTTCACGAAGAGGACTGGCGCTCCCCATGGTGAAACGCTAGGGTGGATAAACCCCTTGTCGAGTTGGTCTCTCAGCTGCTCCTTGAGCTCTATCATCTCTGCTGGAGCCATACGATAGGGCGCCTTCGCAATTGGTCCGGTGCCCGGAACCAAATCAATTTCAAACTCAACTTCCCGTGCTGGCGGCATGCCCGGCAGTTCCTTAGAAATACTTCAGGAAACTCCGACACTACCGGCACATCTGGGCTAAACTCTGGATCTCTCTCTATGTCCTGGACATAGCAGAGGTATACATCATTCCCTCGTCGTAGTTCACGATACATAGCCATGGTGGTGACGATCTGAGTCGAAGGCTCCCTGGGCCTCTAGCGGTAAGATATGGTAACCCCAGATGGACTCCGAAGAAGCAGACGATGCTCGGCACACAGGATTCTGCCCTTGTACCGCTCCAACCAGTTCATCCCGACAATCACATCAAAACCAAGTCCGTCGAACTCTATCAAGTCGATCGGAAACTCTTCACCTCTGATTTGTACAACAACATCTCGGTGGTAGCGGGTACACCTCATCCGCTCTTTCGACGGAGAGTGACTAGGAAGTCTGGCATCTCATCACCGTCTAACCCCAGCCTCTTCGCAAAGGATAGCGAAATAAATGTATGTGAGGCTCCGGAGTCGAACAAGATCGAAGCGTCCATGCCATTGACTGGAAAGGTACCGGTGAGGATTGTGCCGCTCTTGCCGGCTTCTGCCTCATTGCAGACACTCAGTGTACCTCCCGTTCCGAGTGCACAGCCTAATTCATTGGTAAACTAATAAGTATTGGGTAACAACACGGTTGATATACTTCAACAACTCCACTTTATTCACTAACACACTCTTCTTACATCATACGTTGGTTTACACTGTTAACATAACTAACACATATATGACATCCATAACATACACTGGCTTAACACATTTCATAATTATACAAGGCTTTAAAACTGTCTGAAGGTCAAATTCAAACGTTCGGGTTTCATGTGTGTGGCGTTGATCACTGCCGACGGTGCGGTATTCAGTTTGATCTTCCTGATGCCATGATATAGCATCCTCGATTGCCCACCCATGATTAACACATCTCCAGATTTCAACACTAATTTCTTTGCGAGATCAGCACGCTTCTGCTCGCCGTATATAAACACTGCGGTATCACCAATGGACCAAGACACCACGGGTACTCCCTTACTTAGAGACTCGGGTGACTCGTCCTTATCTTGGTGTAAGCCCAACCGTCCACCTTTCTGGTAGAAGTTCACAATACACAAATCTGCTTTAACACTTGGAATTGAATCCGTTTCAACTTGCTGAGCAATTCCCACGGCGTGGTTCACGACTGCAAGGAACTCCTCAGGTATATTGGTATAGTTGCTCCATCCCCAGCTCGCACTTCTTGATATGTCTTGGTGTAAGGATTCCAGTCCTTACCCATGCACATCATCTTCAATTTCATTCTTGATCCGCTCGGGTATTCGGGTGTGTAGAAACCTCCAGGTTTTGCTCCAAGTTCATTGCATCGTCTGATGATGTGGATTTATGCTTCCGGTGTCAGGTATCCATTTAAGAGTATCATACCTGGTTGGATGACCTGACATTGCTCCATTGGAAAGTCGGTGATATTGATGGTGGTTTCTTCAGGGTTGGTGTGGGTGGGATTGGATAACATATATTGAAGGTTCCTTTAACTCCTTACTCACATGATAATACACTTGGACTCACTAACACATACATGCATGAAATGCGGTATGCTATTACTTATTTCATTCAACAATATAGGCGGTACCTGGTCTAGAAGAGGGCCCTGGCGCCTCAGACCGGTCCACCACATGCAGGGTGGCCTTGCTAGGTCCCGACCCCTTCCCCTTCTGGGAATCAGTGCTCCTCTGATCTGTGGGTGGCTGGTTAGCCGTCTTCGGGCCATCGTTGGTCGTGTGGCCTTACCCTTCCACTGCCCCTTGGGCTTGTTAACTCTACTGTTGGGGTTCCGGTAACACTCATAGTCACGGTGACCCCACTTCTCGCAGTAAGAACACTGCACGTCGTTTCCTTTGCAGTCCTTGCCGGGGGGGTGGTCTCCGTTACACCACTTAAAGTAGTAGTGGCGCTCCGGTCCAGAATCCGTGCTAGCTGCTATCACAGTACACAATCAATACTTACTTCACAACTTAACAACATACACTTCAACTTGTCACACATGATTAAATAATTACCCTTAGGCGGGTAAGAGCGTAGGGGTTTCGCCGCGTAAGCATATGTGAGCTTCAATGGCTCCTCAGCTGTGGTGGCCTGGGCTTGGCCCTTGTCACCCTGGTGCTGACTCTTCTGGGGCTGGGGATAAGGCTTCTTCTTCTCTTCCTCCCCCGTACCCCTGCGGACTCTGGCCCTCGCTCATGGCCTTGCGTTATGCGCATTCTCTCGTCCTCAGACGGACGGTAATCTCGCACACTCTTAGCAGCGGCCTGATATCTATCTGAATTTCGCTTAATTAACATCACACTCTAATTCACATTATCATTTATCACTTATTATTACACTTATTCACATCACACTTCATTCAAATTACCTGCAAGGTAGTATACTCAGCTGGCCCCATCCCATAGCAAAGACGGTGGCTGAGACCATTGTAGAAACGGTTTACCAGCACCCGGTTCGAGTATCCCAGGTCCGGTAACAGGTGGATAAGACCGGTGAATGCAGTGTAGTACTCATCAACCGACATCTTGTCCCCCTGCCTCAGACTATCCAGCTCCAGGCGCTTAGCCTCTTGGACATGCACAGGGTAATACTTGGCTCGCAACAGAGCCGTGTACTCCCTCCAACCAAACTGAGGATCCGCCATCCGGTCCTCTCTCACAAGCTTCCACCAACTTTGTGCTGATCCTTTCAAGTAGTAAGCGGTAAGACGGACCTTGGCCCCAGCAGGCACATCCAAGGTCTCGTAGGCGGTCTCCAACTCGGAGCTGTACGCCTCCAGCTTACGTGGGTCGGTCTCCCCATGAAATGACAGGGGTCTCAAGTCTGCCAATGCCTTGACCCAGTTGGTCTCTCGTGGCGGTGGCGGTGGTGGTTGAACCTCGGGCTGTTGCCCCTGCTGAATCGCAGCTACAAGTTGTGGGACCATTTGGGCTACGGCGGCCGCTACAGCATCGGCCATGACTTGTGTCGTAGGGTTATCTCCCTGGTCCCTGTGTCTCCCATGCCGCCCCCGCGGCCTCGACCTCGTTGTCTACCTGACATCTGAATTCACACGAACATTATTAGCATTGTGCTTACACACTTATCGGTTCCAACAGTTGTAACGTTTCCCGACAATAAGGTATCTCCACACTTGGTTAGTGGTTAACCTTTCCATAACTGCTCACTTAGGTAACTGTGGTTAGGTTTCCTAACTCGGTTTTTCCTAAGCTCGATATTCTAGTCATCGGAGCGATACTTCGCTCTGATACCACTTTTTGTAACACCCCTTCTACGCACTTAACATTTAAATGAAATCGCAGCGGAAAAATAACTAAACAATAACTAAACGCTTCGGTGCTACAACGCCGTCAACCACCCACGTGGTTAACAAGGCAGAATAGATACAAGTGTACCGGTCTGATGATCAGACTCCCGAGCATAGAACTAAAACCATAAATACATCATATACAATACCGAGTATTTAATTACATTCCTTCACTGTAAACTGCCAATATACCGCCACAGTAGCATCAACGGAATCAAATTATAATGCCACGGGAGCACAGGCGCATCCTGGGCTCAACATCCAAAATAACCAAAAGTACATTTGCAGCCTAGAATCTACAGCCACTCTGCTTCCTCGATCCTCATCCTGCAGTAAAAATATGGAGCCCCCGAGGGGGTCAGCAACCCTTGGCTGGTATGGTTAACGCGCAGCCCATCGACTACCGGGATACGCGCAACTAATTGTCATGATGACATGGCATTTATTTTAAACATAACATAACATAACATATGGCATAGCAACATTATTGCATAGCACAAACATCACATACACAGTGGATACTCTTTCCACAATCACAAACCAAGAAGGTTAAATAACATAAGAGCCTAGAGAATGGTTCACTCTCATGTTAAGCTCGTTACACACACTCATTACCGTTCTGTTATTCGAACGAGTAACTTAAGTCACAGATGGTTCGGATATAGTGACCCGAACACACCACACAAACACATGTTCAACAATACACTAAACCGATCATAAGTCAGAATAGGTAAGCTTTGGAGGAAGCTAGCGGGAGATCGAACGCCAAATAAGGAGAACAATCTTAACAACATAAGAGTCGAATCTGATTCAGATATCTACTCTTAAACTTACATGCATGACCGGACAACCGGATTCCTCACTTCCCAGTTAGCACTTGTTGAAGTTCAACAGTGGAACTTAACAAACAATTCACAACAGGTGGTAAGTCATGTTAGACACACACAAGGGAAATGAGTCACATCATAACATCACAATAATATGAACAACTGTAAACTCATTACATGATTAAGTCTTATAACGTCATAAACACACAGAAAAACATACAACACACAAGCCGGTAAAACCGGTAGGCAACAGACTGCAAGAAAACCATACCTTGGTCCTTGCTTCGATTGATTTCCACCGTAGGTCACTCCTATACATGTTTAAGAATGTCGGTTAATTACTTACTTAACTTCAAATTTATTAAGTGTTTAACATGTTTATATGACATGTTTTAATGTCTTAACTTATACTTGATTACCTACATTATACCCCCTAGGGTTTATTACTTAAGCCATTCTTGTTTGTTTTTTTTTTACAAGTTTAGGTCCGACCGAACTTACCGACCGACCTTACACAAGGTCGGTCCATTCCAGAACATATTACCGTCAAAATTTTCTACTCCGACCGACCTTGTAAGTTCGGTCACATGTTCGGTCACATGTTCGGTCAATTCCCGAGAGTTTCTTCCCTTTGAAAATTCAGGTCCGACCAATCTTGGCAAGTCCGGTCGCAAGATCGGTCGATTCCCGAGACTCACTCATGTACAAAAATTCAGGCATGACCGAACTTGTAAGTCCGGTCCCAAGTTCGGTCTATTCCAGAGACTCAATCCGTACTAAAAATCCATGCCCAACCGACCTTGCAAGTCCGGTCCCCAAGGTAGGTCCATTCCAGAAACCAATTCTCGCAGGGTAAACTGGGCTCGACCGATCTTGGAAAGTTCGGTCGCAAGATCGGTCTGCTCCAGACCCTTATTTTCCATTGCCCATTTAACTCCAAACTTCACCTCATATATCCTTGTATATCCTAACCTCATTTGGGCACTTCAAACACACCTTAAGACCTCCTTAAAACTCCATACATCATTCACTAAAATCCTCCTCAAGCATTTACACAAATTCTTATAAAAAGGTTTACACTTATAATGTTTTTCACTAAGTTTCTATGTGGTGTCTCATACCTATAACTCCCACTATTCCCAAATGTTTTCTCACCACTACAACATCATCTCCAAGCATCTTTTCTTCCTAAACAACTCCTTGAACATCTTTACAAGTTTATAGCTCCCCATGCAACAAATCACCTCATCCTTATTCACCAACATTGCACAAGTCCTTAACACAATCTCACCATGATCTTGAAATGTCCCAAAACATTCTTTTGCATTCTAAATCCTCTGGAACATTGCTTAAGCCCTTTTTACATCTTTAAACCCCTTAATGCATGTTTCTTCCACTAGGAAAGCACTTATCCATCCTAAACATTTCCTAACTTACCAAACTCACTTAAAACCCTTAGAACTTCTTGTTTATTACCTAAATTTTGACATGAACTCCCCTAGAACATTACTAAACCAAAACATAATGTTTTCACCATTAAACAACCAAGAACACTAAAATCCATCAAACACATTCTTATACACAAAACTTCACACATTTAGCACTACATCACAATATAGTGCATAATTGAAATTGCTTGGCACTTAGGCCCTTAAATAACATGGCTCTTAGGCCCTTAAGATGCATAAATCATAAACACTGAATTTCCACATTATATTTGCCTTTGACCTGCAAATACACTCAACAACACATATGCCTTTTACTAAGCCTTTCAGAACATTTTACTAAGTCATTCACCATTGGCTCCTTAGATCATTTTAACAAGCAATATAAGCTCATTTCTCCTAAGACCTTAAACCACAATAGGTTAGCACATTTACCTCTTTTCCTCACAACTTCTTTCTTGTTTCCTTGACTAAATCGGCAAGGCTTTTGATTGTTTGTCAACTTCTAAACATTATACAAATGATAAAATGAGTATACAAGCTTTATGCTTCATCTCATTGTAAACCCTAGATTGTACATTGTTTAAAAAACATTAAGATAGTTGTTTTACCTTAGAACTTGAAGAGAGTTTGAATATATATCAAGAGAGGACTCCACCTAGTCCTTGAAAGGTTGGAATGAAGCTAGAACAAAGCAACATAAGGACACCATTAAGAGTGATTTTCGGACAATACAAAAACATGAAGGAAACATCATTTTTCTTTGAGTTTCCTTACCTTGAAGCAAAGAGAGAACAACAATATGTGAAAAGATGAGCTCAAGCTCCTCCCATGGTGATTCCTCTTGGCACCGAAATGGAGCTCTTGGGATTTTGAGAAGATAGGAATGAAGAGCTTGATGAGACTAAGAGAATGGTGGTCTTTGTTTTTGATTTGGCAAAGTGAGCTAGGAGTTACAAGAGGTTGAAGATGAAGAATGGTGGTGGTACTATTGCAAAACGTGAATGGAGAATGAAGAAGAGATAGAAGAGATAGCGAGATGAACCGTGGGAAATGAGGAGGGAAATGAGAAAGTGAGATAAGTTTGCTTTTAAGAAGATATTTATACTTAAAGTAAATATTACTTAAGTAGTCATCTTTTATTTGTTTAACAAAATAACAAGAGTGGTGACTCACCACTAAGAAAACCGGCCCCTTAATGTTACTAAGGGCATTTTAGTTTTTTGGCCAATTTAAATACTTATACAAACATATGTTACAAACTAGCTTATTTTAGTTACTATTCACTAAAAAAGGCACATAGATGTGAAATTTTTGATTTCCCATTGATATAGACTTCCAAATGTGATACTATATAGTACACATGTTAATTAAAGAGTAATGATGGACATTTAGCCATTCAAAACTCATTTACAAGACAATTTTTCAAAAATGTGCTTTAAGACTCCTTAAAGCACATTTTGTGTTTAACTTGTTTTCAAGCTTAGTTTTCTTTGGTAATTGGGTTTAATATGTTCATTAGTATATAAATAAGGTCTTGGTAAGCTCATTAGGTCTTATCCAAGCTTATCCCAAGCTTAGAACACATTTTAGCCCTAATTGACTTTAAGGCATTTATTTGTGTTTTCTATAGTTTAAATTGTTTACTAATGTTTCTAAGACTCTTTTTAGTCTTATATACCATATTTAAATGTTTAACAACATACTAAGGTTTGGGGTATTTCACTTAGATCATGGGGAATCAAACCAGAGGCAAGATAGTTAGCCAGGTCAGCATACCATGGCTCTTTAACTTTCCCAATTACAAAGACTATTTCATCAGGGAAAAATTCATTTATGGGGACCCCGTCATCTGGAGTCTCAAGCCTAGACAGATGATCTGCAACTCCATTATGCTTCCCTTGCTTATCAACAACTTCCAAGTCGAACTCTTGGAGAAGCAAGATCCATCTCAGGAGTCTGGGCTTATAATCATTCTTTTGGAATAGGTACTTCAAAGAAGAGTGATCGGTGTGTGCAATTACCTTACTTCCCAGCAAATAGGACCTGAACTTATCAAGAGCAAACACCACATCAAGTAGCTCCTTTTCAGTAGTGGTGTAATTCTTTTGAGCTTCAGATAGAGTCTTATTTGCATAAGTGATAACCCTCAAAATTTTATCCTTCCTCTGACAGAGTGCAACACCAACAGCATAATCACTAGCATCTGTCATGATCTCAAAAGGAAGAGACCAATCAGGAGGAACCACAATAGGAGCAGAAATGAGCTTACTCTTGATAGTTTGAAAGGCTTTCAAACACTCCTCTGAGAACTGAAATTTCACATCTTTCTGCAGAAGATCAGACAAGGGCTTAGCAATTTTGGAAAAGTCCTGGATGAACCTTCTATAGAACCCTGCGTGACCCAGAAAAGATCTAACACCCTTAACTGAAAGTAGGAGGGGCAACCTCTCAATGACCTCTACCTTAGCCTTGTCCACCTGAATACCATCTTTGGAGACCCTGTGTCCAAGCACTATACCTTCATGTACCATGAAATGGCACTTCTCCCAATTCAAAACCAGATGGGTCTCCTCACATTGGCCAAGTATCTGATCCAGCTGATCAAGACACACATCAAAACTCTGGCCATACACAGAAAAGTCATCCATGAAAACTTCTATGCTCTTCTTAATAAAATCATTAAAAATCGCCATCATACATTGTTGAAATATGGCTGGAGCATTGCAAAGACCAAAGGGCATTCTCCTATATGCAAAAGTACCATAAGGACAGGTGAAGGTGGTCTTCTCCTGATCCTCTAGCGCAATGGGAATCTGAAAATAACCACTATTTCCATCAAGGAAGCAGTAGAACTCTTGCCCAGCTAACCGCTCCAACATTTGATCAATAAACGGTAGCGGGAAGTGGTCCTTCCTTGTGGCTTCATTCAAGTGTCGGTAATCAATGCACATCCTCCAACCAGTGGTTTGTCTCTGAGGCACCAATTCACCTTTCTCATTGGGCACTGCAACTATTCCCCCTTTCTTGGGAACAACTTGCACAGGAGAAACCCAACGACTATCAGAGATGGGATAAATGATACCTGCATCCAAAAGCTTCAAAATTCAGCTTTCACTACTTCTTTCAGGTTTGGATTTAATCTCCTCTAGGGCTGCCTCACTGGCTTGACACTATCTTCCATGTAAATTCGATGAGTGCAGAACCCTGGACTGATCCCTTCAATATCTGCCACTGACCACCCCAAAGCTCTCCTGTGCCTTCTTAACACCTCCAGAAGTCTGCTTTCCTGTGAAACTGACAAAGATGAAGAAATAATAACAGGCAGGGCGCTACCCTCTACCAAGAAAGCATACTTAAGATTTGAAGGGAGAGTTTTGAGTTCAAGAGTAGGGGGCTTCTCTATTGAAGGAACGAGCCTCTGAGTAGGCCTGTCTAGTGGCTCCACAGGAGGAGCATAAGGGGCGAAAGTAGGATCCCCTAGTTAAGCTGCTGGACAACAGTAGCTACCTCAGTGCTCTCCTTATCATCCTCAATTGAGTGGCATAACACCTGCTCTAGCAAATCAGAATTCTCAAGCAAGAAAGAAGAGTCATCAGCATTCTTAGCAACAAAAGCATCATAATCATCAGAACAATCAACATCAACTGAAAGCACAACATGAGAAGAAGATTTGTTCTCATCATCTTAGTGATATCAAAACTGAGTTCATTATTAAACTTAAGAGTGATCTTTCCCTTGTCAACATCAATGACAGTTTTAGCAGTTCGCAGGAACGGTCTACCCAAAACCAATGGCACTTCAACATCCTCATCCATATCAAGAATGACAAAATCAGCAGGGAAGAAGAAGTTACCAACACCTACCACAACATTCTCAACCATACCACAAGGTTTGATTGAAGACCGATCAGCTAATTGCAAGTTAAAATTAATTGGAACAAGCTCACCAGCATGAAGCTTCTTAAACATTGCATAAGGCATCAAATTTATACTCGCTCCAAGGTCGCAGAGTCCAAAACCACAGTCCATGTCTCCAATGGTGCAAGGGATGATGGGCTGCCCTGGATCTCCACACTTTGGAGGAAGCTTCTGCTGGATGGCTGCAGAGCATGTCTCTGTCAGCTGAACGATCTCACTCTCCTTAAACTTTGCTTGTTAGAAATCAAATCCTTCACAAAAGCAAGCATAATTAGGCATCTGCTTGATAGCATCAATCAAGGGAATATTGATAGTAAGCTTAGAAAACACATTCAAAAATTTCCCAAATTGATCATCAAGTTCTTTTTCTTTCAATCTATTAGGAAAAGGAAGTTCCTTAGGAACCACCTTACCCTTGGAATTTTAGCAATCAAAGTATGAGAAGGGGAAGAGATAGGAGCCTGGGTCTCCTCAACAACTACCTCAGGAGGGGTGGAGGCCCTGACGGTGCACCAGTGCTAGAAGAAGGAAGACCGGTCTCTTCGCCAGCTTGGTCCTCAACCGCTTGATCTTTATTTATCAGCTGCTTCCCACTTCTTAGGGTAACTGCTGCTACCTCTCCAGAATCTTCACAGTCCTCAATCACCACTGCTTATGAGACCGACACTGCCTTCAACTGCTCCTTAGGATTGGGGTCTGGTTGGGAAGGCAGTGATCCCGAAGGTCTCTGCTGTAAGAGGAACTGAGTCAACTGACTCATCGTTCCCTGCATCTCCACCATGGCGTTCTCTAATTTTTGCTGACCAGCTGCCAGATTCTGATTTATTACAGTTTGCTGCTCCTGAGAAGCCATCAACTTATCCACCATCTCCTTCAGATTGACATTGTTTAAGCTCAATGATGGTTGCCTGAGCTGGAGACTGCTGTGGCCTGAACTGACTGTACTGAGGCCTACAAAGTCGGGGTGGTCCCCCTGGTTCGCCCTCTGAGGCTGCATCTGATGTGAGTTGAGGGCGTTATTCGGATTTCCGTACCTCAGGTTTGGGTGCTGATTCTGCATCCAATGCTACCTGTTGTACTGACCAATTGCATATGCCTCATCGGTCTGCCTCATCTCAGCAACCATTGGGCAGTCCTCGTACTCATGGATGTCTCTACATTGAGAACAACAGACCTCACTAGAACCAGTAGACACCTTCTTGACAGTTTGCACAGATGTCTGTCCCATAGTGAGCTGCTCGAGCATCTTCGCCATGTTACCCACTGTGGTACTTAAATGGGCCTGCTCAGCAGCAATTTGCTCCATCATAGGGTCTGGAGTCCGAGAAGAAGTCTGACCAACTGTGAAGACTCTTCCACCACTGCTGCTCCACTGGCGGAGCTCCTCACAGTAGGACTCCATAGCAGTCATGAACTCCTCCCCGCGCTTCGCAAGCAGATTTCCCCAGTGCAGCTCTGACTCACCTCTATGCTCATCTCTTAGCCCTTGGAAGAACCCCAGGCTTCGCAGACTGTCTCACTACCGGACTGTCTGAAGGCGGTCAGGTCAGCGATCATCTATCTGGTCCTGGAGATGGGGATGTACTTCTCGTAGAACCTGTGTGTCATCAGCTCCCAGGTAGTGATGATACCTGGTGGTAGACGATGGAACCACTTTGATGCTTCCCCTGATAGACTGTGCTGGAATAAACACAGCCGAGCATACTCCTCTAGCCCTTGAGACATCCCCAACGAATCCAGATGAACTAGGAAACGATGGACATGGTCGAGCGCATCAGCCGGGTCTGCGCCTGAAGAGGTCCCTGCAGGGTGATTCCTGACAGCATTTGTTTGATGGCTTGGTTTTAGTTTTTTCCATTCTGCTGTTAACTCTGCTGTGAGATTTGGTAAAGTCACAGGTCCTCTTCTAGGAGCAGCTGGCGAGCGATTGATTCTTCCCAATGTGGCTTGCTCATTATTCGCTGGTCTGTTAGCAGCCATGGTGAAGGTAAGTGTTCTTCTTGCCCGGCGAGCTGTACGGTTGATCTCTGGGTCTAGATTAAATCTTGGTTAGGAACTCTCTGAGAAGTATCATGCCCGGTCTGACCACATGACACAACTCACCAGGGTACTCCCGACATTCTTCCACAGGTCTAGGTGATCTCGGTCTTGTGAGTGTGGGATAGCAGATATCGAAGTCTCCTAAGAGATAAAAGGTTTCCTAGGTAAGTCGTTTATCTAAAGCGGTAATTAAAACACACATTCATGCTAAGGTAAAGCGTTTAACACTTAGTCATGCTCTCATACAATGGTTTAAGGTTTCAAAAGCTAACCTTCACCGCGTTGGGTACTAGTACCAGCGCCCGAAGCTCCCGCTGCGTTCAGCACACGGTTACCCGGCGGGTTCATCCTCTGGGTCTGCTGCTGCTGCCCCTTCTGGGCTGGGGGCGCCTGCCCCTTCTGGCCACCTCGAGCTCCACCTCCTTTTGCAGGTGCGCTCTAAGTCACCTTCGACGGGCGGTACGCTCGGCTCTCCGGATTCGCGAAGCACTCGAACGACCTATGACCTTTCTTCCCACAGTGGTGGCAGACCACCGCTTGCCCGGATCAGTCAACACCCGGGTGGTCTTTACCACAACGCTTGCAGTGAAAGTCGCGCTAGGGTGCAGAACCTATTATCATACAACAATCTGGTTAATACAAGGATTGTAATGGATAGTGTAATTCACAACTCATTCACGAGGTTAGATCGCTTACCCTTAGGGGGTGCAGAACTAAGAGGCTGGACATCATAGGTAGGCCTGGTCAGCATCGGAACCTTCTCCTTGCCCTTTTGGCTGGCCTGCTCCTTCTTCTCCTCCAGGAGAACTTTTTCTTCTTGTTATCGTCAAAGAGTTAGGAGTTGCAGGTATAAAAGCAGGCAAGCAAGTAAGTAATTTAAATAAATTCAAATAACTTAAAAGCTGTTCTTACTTCCCACCCTTGCTGCCTCCGCCTCCAGCCACAACCTCAGCCTCCTTCTCGGGGGCCTTACGCTTCTGCCCCTAACTGTCATCCCGGCTGTTCACCAACAGCTCGGTCCGAGAAGCAGCATCATAGCACTCCTACAATGCATCAATGAGTTCCCTGAAACTTGTAACAAATCAAACTGAGTTACAAGGTATAAACTGTCAACTAATTTACCTGGACCGTAGGGTATAAAGCAGCACCCATGGCGGCCTTGATAGCATATCGTAGCCCGCCTCTGAACTTCTCCACCTTCACGGTGTCAGAATAAACAACTCCTGGGACAAAGTCCAACAGCCCGATGAATGAGGAGTAGTACTGATCCACTGTCAAACTACCCTGCCTCAGAGCCTCGAACTCTTCCCTCTTCCTCTGCTTCAAGTGAGCAGGATAATACTTCTCTCTCAGCAACTCCACAAAACCCGTCCAATCGAAACCCTCTATAGCAGTGTAATGTGCCTTCACGGACCTCCACCAAGTGCTGGCGGCGTCCCTCAGATGGAAGGCTGCTATACCGACCCGGTGCTCAGCAGGCACATGAATGGCGTCGAAAGCCTTCTCGTGCTCGATAATGTATCTCTCTAGGACGGTGGGGTCAGCTACTCTGTCATAAGTAGGTACTCGCGTGTCGGCGACGCTCTTTAGCCAGTTTGGCTCTTTCGGTGCGGGTACGGGTGGGACTACGGGTGGCGCTCCGATCTTGATGCCTCCCATCTGGGCCAGCTGAGCAAAGACAACAGCTACCGTCTCAGCAACGCCCACAGCATGGGTCTCAGGAGGACCTCCTCCTGA
This sequence comes from Limonium bicolor, assembly GCA_023374045.1. Classification (NCBI taxonomy): domain Eukaryota; kingdom Viridiplantae; phylum Streptophyta; class Magnoliopsida; order Caryophyllales; family Plumbaginaceae; genus Limonium; species Limonium bicolor. Next base: position 269,966,224 of record CM041777.1, read on the forward strand.
CCCGCTGCCTTTACCTCTACCTCTGCCTGACGGACGACCTCTAGTAGACATCTGAAGAATTCAGAATTAAAGTCAACACTCGGTAAGAATACCGTACTTTCCTCAACCATAAGTTCACATAGCCCTAAAAGGCGTAAAACACATTGTCCCTGACAATCTCCTAACTCAACTCGTTTCCAACTTCCTCATTGGTACTCGTATATGAATAACCTAAGCTCACGGTACTTAGACTACTATCTCTTGTAATCAGAGCGGTACTCTGCTCCGATACCACTTTTGTAACACCCCTACTAATCCGGCTCCTAATTATATTATAAACGTCATACTTAGTAATTAAATCGCAACGGTAAATAACAGACTGTCATTCTAATGGTGTCACCGTTATCACTCGCCCATACAGGTGATAACGAGTTACATGATAATCAACATACGAAACGTATTCCCGCAGTGACCACAAGAGATAGATAGTAGTGAAATACTTAAATAAACTAAAATATATACAACAACAATCTGTCTTATACATAAACCGTACACGTGAGCGTCTAACCAAATATACACCTCGGTTTACAAAACCCGAGTCCCAAAATAACCATAGTCTCAGTCCGTACAAGTCTAAAAAAAAGTCACTAAAACTGTCGCGCCCCGCGTCGACCCTCCAGCTAGTCTCCTGAAAATAAAAATGGTTGTGGTATGGAATCAGCCCCTGCTGAGTATGTTATCACATGCCCTGTCATGCCTCTTCAAACCCCTCAATTAATTGGTCGAGAGCATGAGATTCGTTACATGCAATACCGTTTTAATATTTAAACTGTAAAACATTTAACAGTAATAACCATACAATAAACTGCAAACAGGGAAAATGTTCTACAAAAACTAAATTGATAAACCTAGAAATTAATAAAATGAAAAGCCTGTCGGGTTGCAAAAATCCCGGTCGCAATAGTATAGCAATTAGAGGCAATCGGGTCAATCCACGGGACTTGAATAAATAAGCCTAAATCCTAAGAAAACTGGAAATTTAGGGGGGTTGTGAATTGTTTTTGTAACTGAATTGAGAAACGCAAATCAAAATCTAAATGAACGATTAATAAAAGTAAATGATAAAGTTGGTAAAATGAATGGAACTCCGGGTTGGGGTGTTCTTTACTGGATAAATCTAGCCAAACCTACAATTCAATTATGAGAAACGGAAAGGCCAATTCTTAAACTCTCTTCGATCCTAAATCTTAGTTAAAGGAAGAACTCACCTATCAGAACATGTCAACTCTAATCTAGAAGCTGGCAAAACACATATAGGCGGAATACGCGCGAAGAATTATTAGCTTTTGCAGGAAAAATTATCTATCCGACTAATCTTTCCACAAATCTCCAGGTTAATTCGAACTTCCTATTAATCACCTTATCTGATCCTAACAGGATTCGCAAAACGACTCTATAAATGCGCAAATTTAATAGAGAAGATGAATGATTAGCATTAACCTAGCAACAATCCATTACAATCCCATAGTCAAATTGCAGAAATCCTAACTAAATTGTATCCATCACGAACAACCCTACCCCAGAGTTAATCCCTACTAGCCAACATATCAAAGAAGCAAATGAATACAATCAAAAGAGAATTCATCTAAGGAAAGAAAAACTCCCAAATTGAGTAATTATCCAGACTCGGAGACTGCTAGCGCAAGGTTGAAGACGATGGACTGACTCCCTTCTGGCAACGCTCCTCAACAATGGCAATGGTGCGCTTGATGAATGTGGATGAAGGTGAAGCTGATGTCAATGAAGTGAGATGAGTGAAGAGAGCGTTCTTGAAGAGCGTCAAAGTATCGTGATGTAATGATATGTAATGTGTCCCTTCCTCTCCTCTGATTAGGTCACTTATATAGAGTTTCTTCCTCTTTTTCCTTCAAAACGCCGAACTTCTGCTGAGAATTTAGTCACGTCCGAACATTGGTCCGACCTTCAATGTTCGGACACTTCGTTTTGAGCGCTCCAATTTCAAAAGTCTCGACTTGTGTCCAAACTTCAATGTTCGGACACAAGTTCGGACATGCAGCGTAGAGCAGAGTTTCGACTTTTTTTCGTTGTGATTCTCGAACCATGTCCGAACTTCGAAGTTAGGACTGAAGTTTGGACACTTCGTCAGGCGCAGCACTCGAACTCTCGACTTGTGTCCGAGCTTGGATGTTCGGACACAAGCTCGGACATAAGCTCGGACATACCTTCAAAACCTTCTAAATTCTTCATTCTGACTCCAATTTGATCCCCGTTTGTTGTATCATCACCCTCGTGAGTTAATCTACTGTTTTCTTGGCTTTTCTCTGCAATTAACATACAAAAAGGTATCAAGTCTTAACAAGCAACAAACCAAAGGAAAACGTAAGATAAGTGTGGAATATTATCAATGCGCGTATGAAAATTAAGCATTAAAGACCACTAAAACCATTCATATTTCACACTTATCATAAACACAACCATCAATACACATAATATAATCCACACAGTATAACAATGAACAACAAGGCGAAACAATGAGAATAATAAACAAGTATTAACTCCCGTCCTTGGCATAAAGTCCAATATTGTTCGCCAATGTACAAGTCTCGACTGTAATAAATGTTCGGTTATATTATACCTAGTGACAACGTCTCGTTAAAACGACTTGTCTCTAAATTACCCATATACTATGGTGGGTCACCCACGGCAGTAGCCACTTCAGCAGTAGAGTCTCCGACCAACGAACCGTCCTAGCTCGCGGGAAATTTTCTTGATACTTGTGGACCCATACGCGGACATCCTGGTATCGTTTTTGTGATCACAGCACGCACCAAGAGCCATATCCTCTTGGCTTTGTTATGTTAATTAATTATACCATCGCATCGCATTACCAATTTTACTAACACAGCAGACTAAGGTCGTTAGTCCAATATGGAGTATGTAAACTCGGGATCCAGTGTTAGATACGAGAGCGGTGTTAGAAAAGGCCAATGCTCCGTATTAAAGTCTCGGATATATATATATATCTTATATCCTAGTGCTACAACGTTTTCCGACGATCCTTATATTACATATAAGATAGCACCATAGCCGCTAGTTCGTTTTATATATATAGGTCCATATATACGAACCAATACTGTTAACGCAACAACAGTAAATAATAAGCAGCTAAAATATACAGTTCATGAATATTTATTCACACAATCAGACAAACAATCTTATCACAGATTACACCGTAGTCTGAACTGAGGAAGCCCTCAGAGACAATCAGAGACACGTAATAACATACCGTTCACCCTGATTATATAACCGTGGAGTATGAATCAACTAGATTCGATGCTCCTAGTGTCGTCTCTAATAGTCTAATAATACATAACGCTACAGATTAGCATCCCGTATAACGACATAACTCTGCGGTACCCCGTACCGCCACTACTACCTCCCGGTTTATTCCCCGTTATTAACTAACAACGTTTGTCGGGTTTCGGTTTAACTCGGGATTAGGAAAACGTTATATTACATGCGTAGACTCGTCTCGTATGTTAATATACTTAAAGTTTGAACTTGGTTATCGCATGTAATTCAATATACACTTGTATATTATATAGTTTGTTTCTGTATTGCATGTATAATTCTAAATCATATATTATACATCTCACCTTAGTATTTATTTTCCTAAGGTTAGTTTTTCCAAGTTTAATGTAGTATAATTCATGTGTGAAAATACTTTGAATTATATAAACCCTTATTATTTCATGTATAATCCTAACATTAGAATTTCCTTATCTAATGTTTATAATTCTTTTCTCTTACCTTATATCATTTTAATTATGATAATATATGGTTATTGAACCATATTATATTTTTCCACTCCATATCATATATTCATTTATATATATGTATTATGGGACTATTTGTTATATGGTAAGTCTTATTTATAATATATTCATTCTCTTTTTAATGAATATTTATTATATATAAATGTTACAACCCTTATAACATTAAAAACATATTATAATTTTTATTCAAAAATGCCCATTTATTACCGAACAACACTTGTTTTCTTAAATATTGACAAAATCCACCACATAATTTATATAATGTTATATTATAGTTATATAACATATATTATGACATTTATGTCATTAAAACAATTATAGCCTATAGTTATAAATTGTTATAAAATACCAAACAGCCCATTCCTCTCGGTTTTTTATAATTCCCCTATACTTCCATAATTTACAAATCAACCCCAAATTATATTCCATTGTCACACTTATATATATACCTTATATTATAATACTTAAACCTTAATATAATTATAACCTATAGTTATAAATGCTTATAATTGCCGAACAGACCCTAGGGTCTGTTTTAATTTAATTCCTACCACCTAACTTTGTATAATTACCAAATCTCCCCAATTTATAATATATAGTTTCCTAATGTCATTAAAACTATATTTTATACATATATCTTAATAAAACATTATATATAACTCCAAAATTACCAAACTATACCAAAAGATTATAAATATCATTCCTAACCTTATACTTTCTATATTTCTCGGTTTATACCCATATGTTACCCATTTGTAACAATGATATAAAATATCATATATAATACTTATATAATTCATATTAACTCCAAATTTAACCAAATAAATTCCTAAAAATTCCTAATAACCCAAGGTCTGTTCTAAATTCCATTTAGCACCCTTAAGTTTCAGAAATTACAATATCACCCCAACTCTTATAAATCTTTTTCAATTTAATAACTAACTTAATATAAGGTAGTATTTTAATTCCATAAACTCTCCAAACTTGGTCAAAGTCTCCTATATAGTCAACTTTGACTTCTAATCCCAATTTGGACCCAAACTCTCGGTAATCACTACTTTTCTATTAAATTCATTTAAAAACCCTAAATTCCTCTTATTTAAGCCCACAGCTTTATATTTTACTAGTAATTACCGTTTGACCCCAAACTTAATAATATAAGCATAAATTAAATTAAATAAGCATTTAAACTCAAATTAAAATGGCCTAATGACATGGCCTTATTACAACTTTGCTTTATAACATAAAATTACACATAAACAGCTCAAAATATACTATAAACTCTCGGCCTTGCTGTACATTAATATTTTTCCACATAATGTCATAATTTGACCATTATGTTAATTAAACCACTTAAATGACTAGCTTAGTTTATCTAAGTCATTTGTTTCCATACATAGGTTAAAATCACCCATTTAATTAACTCCAATCTCGGCACATAATTTATATGAGCTGAAAAATCATAATAACATAAGTTTAAGGTATTTATACCTTGATTTAGGTGCTTAATGCCCTAAAACCAACTCGGCAGCTTGGAGGAAAAATCACCACAGCACTTAACATTTTTAATACACCAAAATAAGATATGGTTACACTCCAAGCATGAGCTAACCATAAGGAACAATTAAATGTAAGATTTAGGCAAAAATCACCTTAAAAGGAAAGGTAGTCTCAAATGGGTTTCGGCCTGAATCAAGAACACCACATGGTGTTAAAAATTCACCATAAAACATGGGGAATAGCTAGACAACAACAAGGTGCTATGGTAATAGATTTTACCTTGGAAAAATGCCTTAAGAATGATTTTCTCTTGATTTTCAGCCACTCTTGCTCCAAGTGGTTAACACACTGAACCAACATGAAAATATGAAGATTATGAGTGTATAAACTCATAGAAAACAGAAGAATAAAACCGGATGAATAGTAAGAATCCTTAAGGTATGTTTTTACCTTATAATGGAAATTTTGACCACCATGGTCCCAAGGGTTGCTTCAGCCGAGAATGGATCCTGTTAAAGGTTTAAAATACTGAGAATAAGCCATGGAAAGTTATAGATTATAAGCTCCATGTGTAGGTGATGAAGAGATGAAGAAAAAGAGCTAAAATATGCCTTAAACCATTACCTTAGGTGGAAATGAGTTTGATTTGCCTTGAATGCTCAAGAACACAGCTTGAGAGCTTTAGGAACTTCTAAGGGCTCGGCTGGAATGGGACAAGAGGAAAGAGAAAGAAAGAATTTGTGTTTTAAGGTAGAAAAGTAATAATGGAATAGTAAATGGTGATTCACCAAATTGGCTAGATATTTTGGCTAAAGGTGAGTGTGCTGTCCTCCACCCCTTAAGCTGCCGCCTCATTTGGGATAGGAATGAGTCAAGTCTTGACCATTGACTTGACTTAGTCAATATTGCTTAAAAATACACTATTTGGGTTACTATTCACAAATGAATGCCATATTTCTGATTTTTTTTTTTTTGAAATCTTGGATTTAGACCTTCTAATGTGGTACATTATAGTACATTAGTATAACAAGGTCTAATCCAATGCCTAACACCACTCAAAACCCACTCAGAAAGTCAATTTTCTTAAAAACTTGCTTTAGGAGTTTTAAAGCACATTTTGTGTTAGAACATGTTTTTGAGCTTGGTTTCCTTTGAGAATAGTTTTATAGTGTTCATTACATAATTATAATACTTAGGAATCCACTTTGGATCCTAATTGAGGTCATACAATCTCTATGGTGTCTTAAGCACATTTTTGGCTTTACCGATCTTAAGGCATGTTTTTGCCTTGTTGAGATCTTTAGATTGTTCCCCAATGGTATTTAGATGTTTATTAACCATCTTAGATCATTAATAGATCATTTAATTAAGTTTTTAAGGTTAGGGGTATTTCACTAGAAATTTGAAGGTAACTCAAAAATCAATTTCATAACCCCAATTTAATACACCTCATATAATATTCTTTCATTAGTAATATGTAGAGGTTTATTTTGACTTATTAATTCCTCCATATTATATTTTCCATAAGGTATTTTATTTCTTTAGTTATGTCTAATGTATATATTTATACTAGGATTTATTCAAAACATTCTTTATGTAGTTTTATTGTATTTAATTATCTCTATTAACTTTTACACATATCAACATACGATATATGGTTTGAAATAAAGTATTTTCCTTAACCTCAATTAAGTATATTAACTTCCATATTATATAATAATAAAATGTATATTAGTTAAATTACTTGATTTAATATAAGTTCCTATTTTATTTCCCTCATATAAGTATATATATATATATATATAATTTTTTACTTCACTTAAAAGTTTATACCCAAAATAATTATAAACATACTGTTACTAAATGTTAGTTTATTCTTTTCTTTTTTTCCCAACCTAAAAAGTTTATTAAATAACTATACTTTAATTTTGGTTACATTAAAGACCATATATTATAAGTTTTCTTATGAGAAATTCATAAAACAATTTTTAAACCCATTTACACTTGTCTAAAAATTCCCAATTTAATATATAGCAACTATGATATTTTAGACATATATACATTTTTATTTCATAAAAATATCATTTTAAATTATCTTAATAATTCCATAATACTCAAAACTTACAAAATTATAATGTATGTTTAATAACTCGAAAATCATATTAATTTACATCAAAATAAACTAGATTTTATAAGGAATATATGGTTAAAATTTAGTGTCAAAATACATTCGGGAAGGCCATTAATTAAATCCAACAAGTTAGGGTTTAATTCTGGAAATATTATAATCTTAACCAACTTAAACTTCCCTGTTCTAATCTCGGCCGTCCGTTTCTAAAACCTACGATAGGACGGCCGCTATCCTTCGAGTTCATCAGCGAATACAAAACAATACCCGAGTACTAATTCATTGTTTTCTCTCAACTCACAAAACCAAATCGACTGATTTTTGTTTCATTGGATTCGAAATTGAAAAACGAATCTATTGACACCGATTTCTCCACATATAATGCAGTATTTTGCGAGTTCGATTCTGGGTTCGAAGAGAATAGGGTTTATGTCGTTTTCGATTTCAATCTGACGACGATTCTCCTGATATAGTACGTAATAGACTTAATTGATACAAGGGTTGGTCGACAATGAAAAATCGATTAGCAACATCGGAAGAATTGGAAGAAAAACTCACCGGAATCGCAACAACGGAGGAATTCGAATTCCGGTTTTCTGGAAAAAAAATGAACTTTGAGCTATTCGAGTAGCGAACTTTGGAGATCTATAAAACACGTACTAGATGGAGTTAGGCCATGTTCTTGGGCTCATTAGAAAGAAGAAACATAGCTCTACAGATTGATAGCCAGAACTTACTCTAACTTGCAATACATAGGAAGAAATCTAAACCGAAAGTTACAAGTTTATACCTTGCGTTTTCTTATGATTTTATGTGATGATGAATCGGAAACTTTAGACGCCTCGCTCTCCCAACTGGTTACGAATCATCCTTGGTCATTAACATGAAAGTTGTAGAGGGATTAGAGATCTACATAACGAGCTATAGAACGTGGATTTTTGTTCACAAACAAAGAAGTTATGATCAAACGAAGTTTACCTGATTTCAGCAAAATCTGGAAATCTGGGTTTCGGTTTCGCAGGGTGGCTACTTTGGATCGAATTTGCGGTCGATGTAGAATGATTTGGATGGTGTATGAGTAATGGTTGAAAAAGGGATTATAGGAGAAGAGAATGAAGAAAACGGCATTGGAAAAATCTCAAAGACGAGTGAGATATCGGTGTTTAAAGTTAGGGAAAAAACACTGATGGAGGTTAAGATACTTAGCGAATTTTATGCTAAGTACCGGCGCACTGTGTGAGCTTGACACGTGGCAGTTTTCAAAATTTTGACTCTTAACTTCATTCTATCATAACTTTGGCTAGGATGATCCGTTTTTGACGTTCTTTTTATCAATCTTCATGGTTTTCCATAAACTATTTATTGGTACAGGTTTCATGGGCTGGTTTGACCATTCTAAAAAAGTCAACCCTAGTAAGGCTTAATAAGCTTTAAGGTTTCTAGGATTTTATATTGATTTTTATGATTCAAATCAATGGTCCAAGTATTTCTAAAATCTCTGTAACATATTTAGAGTGTAGAAATTTTTCCAAGATTTATTGACTTATAAATCTTGTTATTAAATTCATAATACCATATAATAAATTAATTTAAATTGTATTATTATTTAGGATTCAATCAAAGAAATCCCCTAAATAATTTTTAAATAATACCATATAATAATTAGATGTTTAATAATATTATTAAGGGTTTTAATAAAACAAATCCCCTAAATTAATTTAGATTAATTTAGGGGTATTTCAATTTCAAAGGAATTGAGTAAGGATTGGACCAATGATTTAAGGAGGTTTAAGGAGTGTTTTAGGGTGTCTAAACATGTTAGAAAGCATGTGGAATGATTAGGGAAAGATTGGGTGAGAATTTAGGTGAATTTGGAGTTCAAAGTGAGTAATTAAAATGAGTACTGGGCTGGACCGACCTTAGGACCAACCATGGTAGGGTCGGTCGGCCTAAAATTTGCAAATCCAGAGCATTTTGACTTAGACCAACCTCAGGATTGACCTTGGTAAGGTCGGTCGGGCCTAAATTTTTAAATCCGGAAGTCTTCTGACTTCGACCGACCTTAGGACCGACCTTGGTAGGGTCGGTCAGACTGGAATTTTGTAAACCCGTAACCTACTGACTTCGACCGACCCTAGGCAAGGTCGGTCGGGTCAAACAAAAAATGGCATTAGTAGCAAGCCATTGGGAGTGTAAAGATAGTGAGAAGAATATGCACCTTATGACCCAAGTAAACGAGTATGAGAAGTGAATGAGAGGTTGTAAACTTAAGTACACTTGCGTAACCTAAGTTAACAGGATAACGGGGTAAGTACGGGAGTAGTGACTATTTACATACCGTAATACCTTAATGTTAATAGAAAACATTTTGAATGTTATCAGTGGAACAAGTGTAAATCGAGGAACGTGAGGTGGCCCGGTAAAGTTAATCCATGATGAAAGGTATGATTTTCTCATGCCCTGTATGTTAACCGTGCTACATTGATTTGTGTGCTTGTGTGCCGGCTTAATCAAGATAAAAGCATGAAACATGTTCTATTGCTTGTTTGTATATCTAGATGCATGATTTGTGTACTAACCACCTTGTATGATTTTGTGGTCTAACATACCATTATAGACCGACTCATAGTTGAGTAACAATTGGTTAGTGACTCGTAGAAAGAGTCGTTTCTCGAAATAACGAAAACGTGTAAACACACAAAAAATCGAACCAAGAAACGATAATGCAACCTGTGAACTCATTAGAACGTGAGAGAGTTGTACGGGATTAGTAAATTCCCGATAACGGTTAGAGAACCCAAAGGAACAATCCAAGAAATAACCCATAGTGGGAAGAAATGATGAAACCTCTATTAAGAGATTGGTATAGTTCAAAGATGCAACTTTTGAGAGGAGTAAAAGAATAATAAGGGACTATCAAACTCCCATAGAAAAATAGTCGACCCAGAATATGAGGGTCCGACCTAGTATATGAAAATGTCCCGAACATAAAGGTATTTGAAACGTTGAGGAAACCCTTAAATTTGAGAATACTAGAAATTACAAATAATTCCCTAAGCTATTAGATGATATCGAGAGTGATAATTCTTGGCTAATCCTTGAGATTGTAATGTAACTCCGAGAAAGGAGTATTTGGGAATTGAGTAGTTCGGAAGAGAACCGGACGTTTGTGTATTTGAGGAACTAGGTGTACAGTTCCGTTTAATGGTCGAACCTTCCCACTATGCTAGACCCAGAGTAGGGTCAAAACCAGGGAAGTAAGACTAGTAATTGTAAGCCCAGTGGTGAGTCTTGTGTATGACTCTACCCGGAGGTCATGGGTAATGACTTAAAAGATACCCAGTTGAGTATGGAATCAAGAATTGAGAATTAAGTATAAATTTGAGAAATTAAGTATTGAAGTGGAGAATTGAGAATTGAGTATCGAGAGTGGAGAAGTGAGAATGGAGACTTGTAGTGAAACAAAACAGTATATCAATCCTAGTATCCTTCGATCTTCTGTCCTGCATTACCTGGTCTCAGTTACAGAGTCTCACGAGAGTAGAGAGAGAGAAAGAGAGCTTCTATTGGAATTGTATGTGAGTTTGACTACCAAATGTTGCGTATCTTATTTCATGGGGGTACAACCCTATTTATAGTATTTTGGGCCTGGTTTTTATGGTGCCAGCCTGTATTTTACATGTATAAGTACTACTCTACTTATCTTCTAGTATCTTTGACTGACCACAGACGGTCAGTCGTACAATACTTTGCTTTGCCTAAGTCGTATCCTCATCCGACTGGAGACGGCCGGATGCCCTATACGCTTCCACTTCCATCCGGCTAAAGCGGTCGGATGCTCTATGTAACCCGTTGATAAGTGTCTAAATGAGCATGCTTTATGGGTGTATTTCATGTATTATATCAGCACTTTTCTGCTCATTTCTCACTTATCGTATGTTTTTCCTCTAGTTTATGTTTTATTGATTATCTCACAAATTTATTGGTTTAAACATGAGGAAAAGCCAAGCTAGAAGCAAAGAACATGAAGAGACGAACGCATAGCCGCAGACAGTTCGAAAAACGGAGTCCAAACGAATAATCTAGAGCCAGTCAAAGTTGGCATACCTCCGAGACCTAACACCAGCTTGGTCCGGACTTATGTCCTTGCCTAAGTCCCGGACCACACGTAATTTTAAAACCGAGAGATTTGCCAGCTCGGTCCGGGACTCATGTCCTTGCCCAAGTCCCGGACCACATGTAATTTTAAAGCCGAGAGATTTGCTTGCATTATGGTCCGGGACCTAACTCCTGCAAGAAGTCCCGGACCAAGTGAAATAAATGGTCCGCTCCAATTCAGTGATGTACGCACGCGGACTCCAGGCGGACAAGAGACGCGCCTGTCTTCTTCTTCGCGACGTTCTGCAAATTGATTCTGATATCCATCTACTCCGCCGCACCGCCTACCTTAAATCTCTCACGCATTTCATTTCTGTCCCCTGCAATCAATGAGAGCAATCAACCGGCAATCAAAATCGTACGGACCTTCTTCTCCTCTGCCTCTATATAAACTCGCCCCTTCAACACCAAAAATACACCACGCACGACGGGAGTCTGAAGAATTCGCTCACCACACTCATCCATTCCCTTCCATTTAATTTCCTCCCGTAACACCACAACATTCCACACTCACGCAGTAACAAAAGAAATAGAAGAGCAGCAGTGAGAGCGAGAGCAGACCGGTTCTTCCTCTGAAATAATGGCAAAATCTATCTGTGCTATCTTCTTATCTCCGTTAATGTCTGAGTAATTTTCTTTTGTATCCTAGGATGGGGGTTTGATTTCTAATATTACGTAAACAATATTTATCACCTGTCTCACTTGTTAACTTGTTTTAATTCCTTTCAACTAATATTGCTAAATGCTTTGCGCGACAAACGACTGCATTTATTTGGTAACTATCAACACATGATTTTGAGATAGTCTAAGTACCACAAAGGAATTAATCTTAGTATTTACACTCCGGACTGAGCAGGAAATTACTAAGGCTTTTATTAAGAGTTTGTAACCGACAATTATTAACTCTAATAGGCAATAAATAATTGAGACAAGGTTATAAATATGTTTAAGTAATTTAGGAAATTCCCCCGCTATCCTAGGATACATTTTTCCATTCACATCAATTAATTCACCTTTTTACTGTTTTTATTATATTTGCACTGATCAAACAACAAATCAAGCTTTCCTCCGGCTAAACCCCTTTTTACAGTTTTTAAGTAACTACCAAGACTAGGATAAATTGAACAATCTCCCTGTGGATACGACACTTGTTTTACTAACTACGACCGGGATTTGTTTGCAGCCCGACGTTTAATTTGAGTTTTTAATTTCTTTTCTTTTAATTTTACACCAGTTTAACCACTCAGAAAATAACCCTCTGCAAATTGGCGCCGTTGCCGGGGAGATTGATTCCATCAATTTCCCTAGTTTCTGGTAGTTCACTCTGCTATATTATAATAATCTGTTAATACTATTAAATTGTTAATCTCGGACATCTGACTTGGACATCTGACTTGACATCTGACTTGGACATCTAACTTCGGACATCTTAATATTATTGTTATTATTTCTGTCATTTCTTTCCATTGTCATTTCTTTCCATTGTCCCTAACTACTAACTTAAAATTTCCTGTCATTTCATTTCCATTGTCCTTAACATTTCATTTCCATTGTCCTTAACATTTCATTTCCATTGTCCTTCAAATTTCTGTATACTAACTACTAACTTATAATTTCCAGTATACTAACTCCTAACTTTAATTTTCTGTCATTTCTTTCCCTTGTCATTTAATATTCTGTCATTTTACTCTTGTTAAAAAAAACAAAAAAAAAATATATCAGTGTTGTTTAACTAACGTTTATCAGCCTAACCAATATATTTGCTTTTCTTTATCTATTTACTAATTAATTTTGCAGTTTCTCACAAACCACAAGTTATCTTCTGTGCATGCCAAATACTCGAACCCGAGGTTCTCCACCGATCAGTCCGAGACCCGAACTCGAGCGCACCTTATTACAAGCGCAAGAAACCTGAGAAATCAAGCCAAGGCCAATAACGAAGTTATAAATGAAATGGACCATGCAAATCAACCAGAACACACGTGCGCTCCCTATCTGATTATCACCAACCGAACACCGAAGGAAGAGCATCAGCCATAGTTCTCCCTGAACTAACACCAGAAGCCGGACGATGGGTTTTCAAAACCCACTACATCACCGCCGTCCGGGATTTAGGCAAGTTTAGTGGAGCGAACCCAGATGAAGCCCCAAATCATCTGAGTCTCTTCCTAGACTTCTGCAATTCCTTTGGTCAGACCGGCAACGTCAAAGAAAGAATCCGTCTACAACTATTTCCTCACTCATTATCGGATTCAGCAAACAGGTGGTACCGAAGCCTTCCCTCCCGATCAATCACCACATGGCTGCAAATGGCCCAAAAATTTCTTGCCAAATACTACCCAACCAGTAGAACAAGGCAATTGATCGGTGAGATCAACACTTTCTGTCAGGAGCCAGGAGAAACGTTGTACGACGCATGGGACAGATTCAAGGATATGCTAATGAAATGTTCCCACCATGGTCTCGACGATCAATCCCTCTGCCTGTCATTTTTCAATGGTCTAGATGATGGAAACCGACTACTCGTCAATTCCTCTGCAGGAGGAAGTTTCATGATGAAATCTCCTAAAGAAGGAATGGACCTTCTCGAAACCATGACGAGCAATACAAGACAGTGGACGAGATCCAAAGGAAGAACGCCACGAGCAGCAGGCCTACTCCACGTTGAGCCTACGGATCATTTATCAGCCCAGATCTCGTCCCTTGCAAAGATGGTGGAAAAGCTAACAACATCACAAAACGAAATCGTAAAAACAATAGCTTCCCCACCTGCAAGTTCACCACCAGTTCCACCACCTACAGACGATGTGTCATATGCGCCGGTCCTCATGAAACTCATCAATGCGAAGGCAAAGGCCAGTACGAGGAAGTACAATTCATAGGAAACCGCCCCGGTAATTCCTACAACAACAACTTCAACAACAACTACCCATGGAGAAATCACCCGAATTTCTCATGGAAAAAAATGATCAGAACCAAGGAGGGCAAAACAACAATTCCAATACCTATCAGGGAAACCGACCCCAACCAAACTCTAATATGGGTTATAGAGCACTAGGTGCCCCTCCAGGTTTCCAACAACAACAACAACATCTTCATCCTCTTCTGATCCAAACGCAGAACTGAAAGAGATGATGAAGGGTTATATGTCTATGACTCAGAACCAGCACTCTGCACAAGAAGCCTTCAACCAGAAAATCGAAGGTAAATTCAATCAACTTGCAGAACAACTTGCTCGAAGACCGCCAGGGGCTCTCCCCAGCCAAAATGAACCAAATCCAAGAGAGCAAGCCAAATGCATCTATGTGAAGGAGCACGATGAAGAAAAGACGGAGGTGACTGAAACAGCTAAAGTTCCAGAACTACACCCTTCCCTCCAAGAGTGGGTTGTAGCAATCGAAACTTCCAAAAGGAATGTAGCTGAACTTGAAAGCACCGCCAACGTCTATAAAAATCGGATTCAATCTGAGAATACCTACCTTGAGCACTTGGTGGCTGGTTATGAAAATGAAAAGCTCAACTTTGAAGAAGAAGAAGAAGAGGTTAAGGCGATAACCTTGAGAAGCGGTAAGAAAACCGACGAGATTCACATCCCGCAAAGATCAGAAGGATCCAAAGAGGATAGTGAAGAAAAAGCTGAGGTTCCAACAGAAAAGACACCTTCCACCGTCCTCACTATTCCACCAGCTTCAAAACCATCTTCACCAGAACCGCCTATACCATTTCCTCACCGACTCCAGAAGCAGAAATTGGATAATGAATATGGTAAGTTTCTGGCAATGCTGAAAGCTAAACGTCAATATACAGTTTGTCGACCTCATTGCCAAAATGCCAAACTACGCCAAATTCCTTAAACACCTCATAACCAACAAAACTAAATTGGCCGAAGTCGGTACGGTACCTCTCAATGTAGCTTGCTCAGCTATTTTGCAACAACCACTGCTGCCTCAAAATGCAATGATCCGGGCAGCTTCACTATTCCAGTCACAATTGGTAGCACCTCATTTCCATACTCCCTATGCGATCTGGGTGCCTCCATTAATTTGATGCCCCTCTCCACTTTCAAATAGCTGGGAATTGGAGAGATGAAAAAGACCAAGATGACCCTGCAACTGGCAGATGGTTCGGTAACATACCCAAGCGGAGTGGTGGAGGATGTTATCATCAAAGTGGAGCACTTATACTTCCCATGCGATTTTGTCATTCTAGACATCGAAGAGAACTCCACTACACCTCTCATCCTTGGACGACCCTTCCTTGCCACAGCCGATATGCACATTTGGGTAGCCCAGGGGAAAATCACCCTTCAGGCTTATAACGAAAAGCTGGAGTTTGCATCAGGAAGATCTCCAGATAGCAAAACCAAAGATCTCAAGTTCGTAAGGGATACTCAATCATCATCATCCCCACTTCTGTTTATCACCCTTCCAGACGGCATGTCTATTACAGAGACACCACCACCAATTCCGGACGAAGAGCGGGATAAGAAAAGAAAACATGCATCCCGGTGGACACTCAAAAATACTATCGAGTCATGCTTTGGATCTCCTCCTCATAACCACCCCCCGTGATCGATCTAACGACAAAGCGTCTAGCCAAAGACGTTAAAGAAGGGCAGCTTTCCGGGAGGCAACCCGGACGAACTTATCTTTTATATGCTTTTATGCTGTTTTAATTTTCAGGTTCCCTTTAATTTTATTTTTGCTAACTCTTAACCCCGTTTATAGTATGGTTGCTTCTAGTGTCTTATGCAGGTGCAACTTCATGTCTACACCGCAACCAAGCTACGCTACTTGAGGCTGAAGCTCAAGTGTGGGGGAAGTCCAATACACGCTAGCAAAAATAATCTCAGGGGAGTACCAGTTTCTTTCGTTATGCTTTTATTTTAAATAAAATATGCAGAGGAGCGTTTATGTGCTTAAATGTTTATTTGTGATCTTTGTGTTATCTCTATTTTATCTACTTACCGAAAAGGCCTTCTGAAACCTTCCCTTGTTTTTCTGTTGAACAATGAGGACATTGTTCAATTTAAGTGTGGGGGAGTGAGCCCTTTTCGGTGACATTTTATGCTAAAATGCTTAATCTCTCTGCTTATCTTGCGTTTGTTCAAATTCAATATCGTGGACCCTTTATATGTGGGTTGTTCTCTTTAAGAATAAATACTGTTGTGAATTGTGGGATAAATGGTATAGAAATGTACAAAAATTTTCAAATTTTGATTACTTTTGAGGAGCATTTTTATGCGGTGTGACCAAATGATCTGAAATGGTTGGATTTTTATTACTCAGGGGTTCTTTCTGTCTTCTTTCTTAGGGATTGCTAAGGGGTGCTTCTCTGTCAAAAAATATATATACAAAAAAAAATAAGGGACTTGCGAGACACCATTGGTAACCAACAAAGAGAGTTGAGTGTTCTTAAAACGAAGGCATAATGCCTACATATTATCTTCTCATCTCTTATGCAAAAGTGAAACAAATGCATAATTCTATTTTTCCTTTTGTTTTCTCCTCAATTCCCATTCTTGAGAGAAGTTGGCCATGGTAAAAGTTCTCAAAGTCACCTTAACTAAGAAGCATTGAAGTACTCCGGATCATACCCCGAAACTCTAATTTTTATTTTTGCCCTGAGTACACCTATGCCACCAGTAGGTGATGGATCACACTCCTCTAAAAAGTTTAAGATCATGTACTATTGACTTCTTTATCCTACCCTTCATAATAGTATTTGTTAATATTGATCATTCCCTACTTGTTTGGGTACATGGTTTTGCTTGGGGACAAGCAAAGGTAAGTGTGGGGGTGTGATAAGTGTCTAAATGAGCATGCTTTATGGGTGTATTTCATGTATTATATCAGCACTTTTCTACTCATTTCTCACTTATCGTATGTTTTTCCTCTAGTTTATGTTTTATTGATTATCTCACAAATTTATTGGTTTAAACATGAGGAAAATCCAAGCTAGAAGCAAAGAACATGAAGAGACGAACGCATAGCCGCAGACGGTTCGAAAAACGGAGTCCAAACGAATAATCTAGAGCCAGTCAAAGTTGGCATACCTCCGAGACCTAACACCAGCTTGGTCCGGGACTTATGTCCTTGCCTAAGTCCCGGACCACACGTAATTTTAAAACCGAGAGATTTGCCAGCTCGGTCCGGGACTCATGTCCTTACCCAAGTCCCGGACCACATGTAATTTTAAAGCCGAGAGATTTGCTTGCATTATGGTCCGGGACCTAACTCCTGCAAGAAGTCCCGGACCAAGTGAAATAAATGGTCCGCTCCAATTCAGTGATGTACGCACGCGGACTCCAGGCGGACAAGAGACGCGCCTATCTTCTTCTTCGCGACGTTCTGCTGCAAATTGATTCTGATATCCATCTACTCCGCCGCACCGCCTACCTTAAATCTCTCACGCGTTTCATTTATGTCCCCTGCAATCAATGAGAGCAATCAACCGGCAATCAAAATCGTACGGACCTTCTTCTCCTCTGCCTCTATATAACTCACTCGCCCCTTCAACACCAAAATACACCACGCACGACGGGAGTCTGAAGAATTCGCTCACCACACTCATCCATTCCCTTCCATTTAATTTCCTCCCGTAACACCACAACATTCCACACTCACGCAGTAACAAAAGAAATAGAAGAGCAGCAGTGAGAGCGAGAGCAGACCGGTTCTTCCTCTGAAATAATGGCAAAATCTATCTGTGCTATCTTCTTATCTCCGTTAATGTCTGAGTAATTTTCTTTTGTATCCTAGGATGGGGGTTTGATTTCTAATATTACGTAAACAATATTTATCACCTGTCTCACTTGTTAACTTGTTTTAATTCCTTTCAACTAATATTGCTAAATGCTTTGCGCGACAAACGACTGCATTTATTTGGTAACTATCAACACATGATTTTGAGATAGTCTAAGTACCACAAAGGAATTAATCTTAGTATTTACACTCCGGACTGAGCAGGAAATTACTAAGGCTTTTATTAAGAGTTCGTAACCGACAATTATTAACTCTAATAGGCAATAAATAATTGAGACAAGTTATAAATATGTTTAAGTAATTTAGGAAATTCCCCCGCTATCCTAGGATACATTTTTCCATTCACATCAATTAATTCACCTTTTTACTGTTTTTACTACATTTGCACTGATCAAACAACAAATCAAGCTTGCCTCCGGCTAAACCCCTTTTTACAGTTTTTAAGTAACTACCAAGACTAGGATAAATTGAACAATCTCCCTGTGGATACGACACTTGTTTTACTAACTACGACCGGGATTTTTGCAGCCCGACGTTTAATTTGAGTTTTTAATTTCTTTTCTTTTATTTTACACCCAGTTTAACCACTCAGAAAATAACCCTCTGCACCCGTTTTGGCTTGACACCATTTCTTCCCTTCTCATCAGTCCCACAAGTTCTATACTTTTTAATTTTGGTGAAGAAAATAGAACTTCTGTGTCTTGTATTTTTGACAAAAATTTTGCGACTGAGGCTTTTTGGTTCATCTGTGCTTCGTCTTTTCCTTATCCCAGTCCCACAAGTTCTTTTTCTTCATACTTGGAGAAAAGGAACTTCTTATCGGTCACATGCATAGGTCGTGGTTCGAACCTGCTTCGTACTCCTTTTTGAATTTGCTCCGCCTGTTCTCGGTGTAGAATATGCAGGGTCTTTCTTTTGACTAAAACATCGGAAGCGTCTTTAGGAAGCGTGTGGCTCTTTCTCTTCCCCTGCAAAGAAAGGATACTTTCTGTTTGCACATGTATATATTTATTTATTTGAGCGGGAAAAAACTTTCCTTAAAGCCCGATTTTTGAGCTTCCTCTTCTTTCTTCTACTGCCCCTTTGCTTCGACTGTTCTTCTTCTCTCTCGCCTCCCTGTCGTCGTGTGCTACCTCGTCTTTCATTGCCGCCGCGCCCTCTGATCCTTCGTCAAGCTTGACAATGTCTTCTTCCTCTGCAAAACAGAGTAAACTCGCTGCCAAATTTCCGCCCGCCATCGAGGCAATTCAGGGCTCTCGCTCTTCTAACGGCTTTCGCCCCTCGTATCTGAAGTCCACAAGACCCTTCCTATCTGGGCGTCAACCTTCTCCTTCCTCTCTCAATTACTCCTCCCTTTGCGATTGTCTCAGGGATGTCAAAGCCCCGCTTGGCACGCAGATTTTCCTGCCATCCTCTGACTCTCACCCTAACGACGACTTTGGCCGTGGGTACGTAGTTTTCGCTGATTTTTTCCGCTCCGGTCTGACCATTCCCCCGCACCCTTTTGTGCTGGGCTTCCTCCTTCGCCGCTGCTGCACTCTCGCTCACCTTCACCCAAAGGCCATTTCGCACCTCCACGCCTTTGTTTCTCTTTGCGAGGGAAGCAAAATCCGGCCGGAGGGTACCGATTTCGTCCGATTCTTCACAGTTAGGGTTGACCCGGATAGCTTAACCCTCATCGCGAAGGCCGGATACCCCTCTTTGACTACAAGAAGGCTCACGAGTGGGGGTCACGGTGGTTCGTCATTGTTCCTCCCCATCCGGCCGAGTATTGGGCGTCCCATACTGTGCTGAGGTTATCAAAGGTCAGCTAATCAGCCCCAAACCCCTCCGGCTGAGCTGCCCATTTCGAAGGTTCTGAGGGCATTTAGCAAGGAACCGCCGACTGTCGAGGCGTTTTTTTACAAAGGCACGTTTGTCTTCTCTGAAGACATATCACAGTAAGCGTCTTCAACCCTTAGTACAAATTCTGCCATCCCTATCGGTCTTCTTATTGTTTGACATGTTGTATGTAGATTTCTTCCAGAAGGGGGACAAGATCGGCCCCTTTCATAGCTGGAACTTCGTCACCTTCAAGAGTGGGGACGGAAAAATCAATTACTACGCCACGCTGGATGCGGCTACTGATGCGGCCGAGCAGCTTTTGGAGAGTGCTCCTCCGGCAAAGCGCTCCAGGCAAGAAGTCGGAGATGACCAAGCCGGTCTGTCAAAGAAAAAGAAGAGGCTAGAATCTCCTGAACGTGCTGACGCCGGGCTGTCAGGTACATGGCACGTGAGCCCCAAGTCTGGGCGCCGTGTCTTCCTTCCCCTCACCCCTGGTTCGGGTTTAGATCTTGGTTCTCGCCTGGGGCGGGAGTCCGGTCATCCGACTCCTATTTGCGAGCAATTTCCTGATTTGACAAGTTACTTTTCCTCAGATCCCGCTCAGGAAAATACCCTGGAGGCCACAGGCTTCCGCGCTGGTCCTTCGGCTGAAGAAGGTTTTGGTTGCTCCGTCGCTTTTCTTGTTCTTTACTTCTCTTCCCTTTTTTAGTATCCTTCCATTTCCAGTTTCATCCTTTTGGTCCTAACTGTTTTTATTTGCGGCAGTCCCTGCTCCTGCTAAGAAAAGACTAAAAAAGAAACCACATCAAAGCCGAAGGCCACAGAGCCAGAGGTATCAGGGCAAACCTCTGGTGATCCCGAAGTTTCAGGATCATTCTTCATTGATGTTGCTGCGGCCACGGACGCGGCAAGGGATAGAGCAACGGAGTATCGTCAGGTGCCGGAGGATCCTGAGCTCCGGAGTAAGCAGAGGGAGGACTACATAGCTTCTTCTCCTCTTCCTCCCCTCCTCCTCCTGCTCAGGAGTCCTATACTGGACCCTCCCAAAAGGAAGGGTGGTTTTACCATTGCGGGCACCCTCTTCCTTTAATATCCTGCGACGCTGCCAAGTACTCCTCCTCCGTCTGGAAGGAGGCAATAAAGAGATCTGGTCATCCAGACGGGATCTTTGCTCCTCCGGCCACCTTCACTGCTACCAAAAAAAGGCTGCGGCTCGGAGATGGGGGGCAGATGCTATCATGCGGCATTCCCTCCCAGCAAACGAAGTGTTTGACATGATGTGGGGGGGAATTTTTCAGGTTGGCATGCGCATTTCTTTTGTGTTTCTCTTTTGTTTTGGCTTGGCTTTTTTCTTGATTTTATGAATTGTGTTGTTTTTTAGGTGATGTCCATGGCCCAAAGTGCTGAGGTTCACTTTGGCAACCTCCAATCCAGGCTTCGCTATGAGGAAAGCCGAGCCAATAATGTTGAAGAGGAACTGAAGCTGTCCCGCTCTTCTCATGACGCTTACATTGACCAGGTCGAGTATGAGATCGACCGTAAGGCAAAGGAGAGAACTGAGGCAATAAACAAAGACCTGCAGTTGTCCCGGCGGGAATGCGAGCGTCAGCGTGATGAGTATGAGCTGCAGCTGAAGAAACTCCGGGAAGAGAACTTTTCTCTAAGAGGCCGGATCAAGGAAGCTGACAATACTTTGATAGAGGTATAAAACCATCTCTTTTTCCCTTGTCAAAGATAAGCTGGTTTGGTCCTTCTTTGATCTAGATATTATGCTGGATCAGGTGCGCTCCATGCACCGGAACGAAGTGAACAATCTTCAGGCTGAGAAGACCTTCTTCTATCATGGGAGGAACTCTTTCAAGCAGGAGGCTGAAACGCTCGAGCTGGAGAAGCAAACTCTTCAACGGGAGAATGAAGCCCTTGTGAAGGAAAAAGAAAAGCTTATGCAGGAGCTTGATCGCTTGTCGGAAGAAAAGGTCATGCTGGAAGAGCAGTCGAGGTCCTCCTTTGATCAAGAGAAGCAGTCTCTGCTCCGAGATTGCTCTCTTTGGAAGAGGAGAAGAAAACTCTTGTTGCAGACAAAGCTGCCTTGATAGAAGAGAGGACCAGGCAGGAGGAGAAAGTAAAAGAGCTGGAGGAAGCCAAGTCTCGCTCCCAAGCCGAGAATACTGAGCCATCGGGCCACGGTAAACTTTCAGGCCTTCAACTTTTGTTTCTCCTTTTGCCCTTTCTTTTTCTTATTCTTTTTTTGTTCCGGCTAGGCTTGAGTTCTGCCAACTTACTGAAGCACGTCACTCAGTTGAGTGGTCGGATAGCCCGTGCTAAGGAGGAGTCTCTGCATCTGCCAACTCTGAACGTGACAAGTATCGAGCCCAAGTCCTGACCCTTGAATCTCAAGTGGCCAGGCTCAAGTCATTCTCCCGGCAATCCCAGGAGGAGATACAGAAGCAAGGCACCATCAACGCCCATCTAAAGGAGTCCTTTGCTTCTCAGTGTCGCCGGATAGTTGATATTTGCCAGCAGATTGTCTCGGATCACTCTCTCGAAAAAGGAGAGTTACTGGACGATGACCTGTACAACAAGCTGGAATTCAAGGTTGTTGCCCAGAAATCCAACTTCTTCTTGGAGCTCGAGAGGTTCTGCCGCAGTCCTGGAGAGACATGTTTTGGCGTCGGCGAAGCCTCATTCCTTCCAGCCGGAAGCAACATTCTGCCGTCTGCCGGAGGGATGCAGCGTCTTTCCAGGAGGTCCAAATCTTCTGAGAGTGTGGCTGGTAGCAGCGATAGATTATTAACTGCCGAAAAAGAAGCCGTAGAGAAAGAAGCTGCAAAGAAAGTAGAATAGTAGTTTTTTTATCTTTAGAGGAGTTTTTGTTTCGCCTGTATTTTTTGTGTTTGCCGAATGATCATATTTTGTAACTGTTGTTACTCCACACCTTGGGAGAAATATAAGCTATATTTTTCACCATCTTTAGTTTTTTATTGTCGTGATATTTCTCTCTCTTTTTTTTAATGGTGCACATATGGTTATCTTATGCGAGTTATGCCAGTGTAGTATTCATTTTTTATAACACAAGGGGCTTGCGGTTTTGGACTTTTGTCCTGGCCGGACCTTTTTCCTTTTAAAGTATGGCCATCTATGGCTTTTAGCCGGATTTTTTAGGATATGGAGTGTCGGAATCTGCGGCCTGTTGGCCGACGCCTATTTTCAAGGCGAGATAGCCCGCGGCTTATTGGCCGGATGTTTCTTTCAAGACGTGATAGCCTGCGGCTCGTTGGCCGGATGTTTCTTTCAAGGCATGATAGCCTGCGGCTCGTTGGCTGGATGTTTCTTTCAAGGCATGATAGCCTGCGGCTCGTTGGCCGGATGTTTCTTTCAAGGCATGATAGCCTGCAGCTCGTTGGCCGGTGCTTTCTTTTTCTTTCAAGGTATGATAGCCTGCGGCTCGTTGGCCGGATGTTTCTTTCAAAGCATGATAGCCTGCGGCTCGTTGGCCGGTGCTTTCTTTTTCTTTCAAGGCATGATAGCCTGCGGCTCGTTGGCCGGTGCTTACTTTCAAGGCATGATAGCCTGCGGCTCGTTGGCCGGTGCTTACTTTCAAGGCATGATAGCCTGCGGCTCGTTGGCCGGTGCTTACTTTCAAGGCATGATAGCCTGCGGCTCGCTGGCCGGTGCTTACTTTCAAGGCATGATAGCCTGCAGCTCGTTGGCCGGTGCTTACTTTCAAGGCATGATAGCCTGCGGCTCGTTGGCCGGTGCTTACTTTTTCTTTCACTATTCCAAAAATAATACCTTTTATTGAAGAGTTATAAATTTTACACATAGAACTTTTTTAGACATTCTCCATGCCAAGAATGCGGCAATTCGTACCCTTCACTATTTTTCAAGCGGTATGAAGCTCGTCCCGTCTTCTGGTGTACGATGTATGGTCCTTCCCATTGGGGTTCCAGCTTCTTGGGTTGCTTAACCTCTCGGAGGACTAATTCTCCTGGGGCAAAACTTCGTTCTTTTATCCTTTTGTTGAAATATCTTTCTACCTTGGATTTATCTTTCGCCATCCTTACTGCGGCGGCCATCCTGGTTTCTTCTAGGAGGTCTAGGTGATCCTGTACTCCCTGATTGTTGACCTTTCCGTCATATGATTCCCATCTTATGGATGGCACCACAATTTCCGCCGGAATGACGGCTTCCAAACCATATGTCAATCTGTAAGGCGTTTCTCCCGTCGGCCCCCTTTCTGTCGTTCTATACGACCAAAGGACTTGGGGTAACAATTCTGCCCACTTTCCTTTTTTCTCATCGAGTTTCCTCTTTATCGCCCTTACTATTTGCCCATTCGCATTCTCAACCTGCCCATTCGCCTGAGGGTGGGCTACTGATGCAAATCTTAAGTCGATCTTCCATTCTTCACAGAATTCTCGGAAGCTTTCGCAATTGAACTGTGTTCCATTATCAGTTATTATTGCTTTTGGTATGCCAAACCTGCATACCACATATTTCCAAATGAATTCTTGTGACTTCCTAGCCGTGATGGAGATAGTAGGCATTGCTTCGACCCACTTTGTGAAGTAGTCGATGGCAACGTACATGAATTTGAACCTCCCTGGTGAAGCTTCCGGGAATGGCCCACAATGTCCAACCCCCACATAGCAAAGGGAATTGGGCAGAGAATAGACTTTTGTTCCGCCGGAGGAGTATGTATCTTGTTTCCATGCTCTTGACACTTGCGACATTTTCGTATATACTCCTTGCAATGCTCCATCATTTTCGGCCAAAAATATCCGAGTCTCAAGATTTTGTGGGTTGTGGTCCTTTCTCCCTGGTGATTTCCACAGAGCCCATCATGTATCTCTCTTATTAATTCTGCTCCTTCAGCTATGGTAACACACTTTAGTGCTGGTCTTGCAAAAGATCGCTTATACAGCTGGTTATCTTCAATAAAAATGATGCGGCCCGCCTTTTTATTATCCTGGCCTCCTTTTCTCCTTCCGGCAGTTTTCCTTGCCGTATGTAATCTATGATTGGAGTCATCCAGGATTCTTCTTTGTCACCTGTCTCCACCGTAAACACCTGAGTTCCTTCTATACTTGGGGAAGTTCTGATTTCTAGCCATATCTCATTGGGTACCTTTTCGGCCATACTTGCCAATTTGGCTAAGGCGTCAGCTTCGACATTCTCTTCGCGGGGAAGGTGCTTTAGCTCGCATCTTTGGAAATTTGCTTTTAGCTCCTGGACCTTGAGCAAGTACCTCCATAGTTTTTCTTCTTTGACTTCATAGATGTTGTCGTTTTGTCTCGCCACCAACATAGAGTCCGAATACACCTCTAATTCTGTTAAAAATAGGTTATATTCTCATAAGTCTTACTTCAGACAAGATTTTATAAAACGAAAAAACAGAGAAGGCATCTTTTCTATGGAACCTGTCGCCCCGAGGGCTGTAGCTACTTCCAGACCCTGGATAAGGGCTTCGTATTCGGCTTCATTATTAGTAACATCAAAGTCCAGTCGGAAGGCATAATTCAAGCTTTGCCCATCCGGCGCCTGTACCACTATCCCAGCACCTGCCCCACTTTTGCATCGAGCTCCATCAACCAAGATGATATATGGACTCTGAGCCTGCTTCTTTTCTTTTGCAAAGCTTGTTTCCGTTATGAAGTCTGCTAAGGCCTGAGCTTTAATCGCCGTTCTGGGCAAGAAGTGAATTTCATATTGTGTCAGTTCTACTGTCCAGCTTACCATCCGGCCGGAGGCATTCGGATTGTTTGCAATTTGTTTGAGCGGCCAATTGGTCCTGACAAAGATTCGATGTGACTGGAAGAAGGGTCGTAGTTTTCTTGATGCCACCACCAGTGCAAACAAGATTTTCTCTATGTTAGTGTACCGTCCTTCTGTCGGGCTTAAGATTTTGCCCGTATAGTAAACTGGTATCTCCCTTTTCTCTTCCATGATTAAGACAGCTGCAACCGCCCAATCCGTTGCGGACAAGTAAAGATATAGATCCTGTCCCGGGGCAGGTACACCCAATCTAGGTAGATCCCGAAGCATCTCCTTGATCTTTTCAAATGCGTCTACGCACTCTTGTCCCCACTGGAACTTGATGTTCTTCCTTAGAATATTGAAGAACGGGATTGATTTTTCTTGAAGCTTAGAACAAAACCTACTTAATGCTGTGAGTCTTCCGTTCAAAGCTTGGACATCTTTGATATTTCTTGGAGGAGAAAGGTCGAGGATGGCCTGACTTTTTTCCGGATCGACCTCAATACCTCGTTGCCCAACAATGAAACCAAGAAACCTCCCTTTGGTTACACCAAACACACACTTTTCTGGATTTAGTTTGATTTGGTATTTATCTAGAGTGTCGAATGTTTCTTCTAAATCCTTCATGTGTTGTTCCTTTGATGGACTTTTTACAACTATATCATCAACGTAAGCCTCCACATTTCGTGCAATTTGCTGACAAAATACTTTGTCAATCATTCGTTGAAAAGTGGCCCCTGTATTCTTTAGGCCGAAGGGCATTACCTTGTAACAGAATGTTCCGGCTGAAGTAATAAAGGATGTCTTTTCCGAATCTTCTTCTTTCATTTTTATTTGATTATAACCGGAGAAAGCATCCAGAAAACTTAACACAGAACTCTGGGCAGTTGAAACCACCAATCTATCTATTGATGGTAGGGGATAGAAATCTTTAGGACATGCCTTATTTAAGTCCGTGAAATCCACACACATTCTCCATTTTCCATTTGCTTTTTTCACCATGACAACATTAGCCAACCATCGCGGGTACGCAACCTCCCTGATGAATCCAGCCTTGAGGAGTTTTTGGACCTCGGTTCTTGCGGCTAAATCTCTTTCTTCCCCTATTACCCTTTTCCTTTGCCTGACCGCCGGATGTTTAGGATCTACCCTAAGCTCATGCCGGATAACGCTTGGGTCTATACCAGGCATCTCGTCCGTGCTCCAAGCGAATGTTGCCCTTCTTTTTCCAGGAACCTCATTAAGTGAGTTTGCTCTCCACTGTCAAACGCAGTTCCTATTTTAAAAATTTTAGAAGGGTCAGATTTTAAATGTACCTCTCTGGGGGATCCTGGGCTGCTCGACATCCTTCCTTTTCTTGACTCGGCCCTGGGGAAGAAGGCAATTTTCCCTTGAACTCCTTGTCCGATCCCACAGTTTTGACCACCTCCTCACTAGGAAGGCTGTCCATAATGCGGACTTCACACATTCGGGCCATCTTTTGGCTTCCTCTTATTGTAACCACCTTCCCGTGTGAGGTTAAATATTTCATTTTTAAGTGATGAGTGCTGTGGATGGCTTTGAAAGCATTGATTCCTGGCCTTCCAAGGTACATGTTATATCCAGAAAGACCTGGCATAATAAAAGCCGTGAGTCTCTCTGTCCTTCTTTTGTCTCCTTGGCCCAGGGTCATTGTGAAATCTATACTGCCGGAAGACGTGGTAGAGACGCCTCCTACAAATCCCCCTAGAACCGCCGAATAGGCCTTGATCCGGTCCTCAGGCACCTCCAACTTCCTAACCGCTTCGGATGATATAACATTTGTTCCGGCCCCACTATCGATTAAAATTCCCTCCATCATTCGATCGTTTACCTATGCACGAATAACAAGTGGATCGTTGTGTGGGTATAGCACTCCATCTTCATCCTCGTCAGAGAAGAAAATTGGAGGAAAACTTTCTTTTTTGGCGATTTTCTTCTCCAGGAGTTCTTGATGTACTTGATGAATGTGCCTTTTTCTTTCATTAGGGGTTAGTGGTTCTACCTCTGAAAAAAGTCCTGTGAGTTTCCTTAGAGAAAGTTTTGTTAGCCTTCCCTTTGGGAAAAGAAGGGGGTTGCTAAGAGTAAAAATGCAAAAAGAATGGGAATTTTATTTCTTCCTTTGGTAACATGATTTTTGACAATCTATGTGATGTAAAATTTTCATCTTAAAGTAGGCTACAAATTGTAACTCCGAATGTTATCCTGAATGAAAGGAGAAAAAACTTTACTTTCCTTCTTCACAAACCTGTTATCATTCCCACTGATTTGCTGGGATCAAGCCTGGGGTGAACCTCTTCCTCTTGTCGCCCTCGAGGTGCATTCTGGGTACTACCCTGTTGGCCGCCGTACTGCCTTTGTGCTCCGGCTGCCTGCTTTCCTTTCTTCTTATTTTCCTCGATGATTCGAAGTTATTTGGCCAAGGTAGCACAGTTTACAGTCCGGTGGCTGCGGTTCCTGTGGTACTCACAGAATGTAACCGGAATTTCCCCCTGCGGCGGCCTTCTAGGCTGGGGAAGGTACCCTTCTCTTACTGCAGCAGCATACTGTAACACCCCAACTACAAATAACACACTTAACAATACTTAGCAGCGGAAAACATGACTCACAACCTCACTTAACTCTTTGGTGTTACACGCCGTTAGCCACCCACGTGGCTAACAAGGCTAACATACATACATCGTACCGGTCTGATGGACTAAATTCCCGAGCAACTACACATTAAACCCTTACCAAGTCCAACATTCATTGTACACTTACATTACAACTGTACCGAGTAATTACCAACTAACGCCGATACATTTTCGGTCTTACTACACCTATAATACATCCACAATTCTCATGACTACCACATACAAACACTACCCCGTCCTACTCTCGAACGGCTTCCAGTTCCTTGTTCCTGAAAAGTATGGGAGCCCCCAAAGGGGGTCAGCACCTTTGCTGGTATGGTAATCCCGCAGCCCGCATGCTACCGGGCCACGCACAACTATTTGTCGTCTTAGCATGCGGTTGATTTATTTCAAACATGCACAAACTCACACACGTATCATGCTTATAAGCAAACATCCATTAATAGAATACAGACACAAGGTTAGCACACTCAACATAACAACACACTTCACTTTATAACACACACAACTTAATTTCACTCTTCTTAGAGTACATGAACTTCATTTAGGGAGTGCCGGGGTGATATAAGCCCGAGCACAACATACATACATTTTCTTTACTTGAGTGGCGGCCTCATATAGGACCGTACACAACATACACAATTTCCCCCTAGCTCCAATAGTGATGAGGTAGGTAAGCCTTGGTTAAGCTTGTGGGTGGTTGTAATTCAAGGAGGAAGAACAACCGTAACATAACAAAGAGGGAGTCGAAGCGAACTTAGGCTTCAACACCCTACCAACATTATACATAATTTCCCCCCTAGCCCGATGTGGAGGTCGGGTAGGTAAGCTTTGGCTAAGCTAGTGGGAGGTCGAAATCCAATGAAGGAAAACAACCCTAACATAACAGGATGGGAGTTAATTCACATATATATTAACTCCCAAACAATACGCGCGACCGGGACACCCGGATTCCTCTCCATACATAACATATACTTATTAGTTAGAGGTTCCCTTATGGAACTTATCACATACATACATCACATAGTGTTACTAACTCGGTTAGACACATAAGGGAAATCATATCCCACTTCGGCAACACGGATAACAGTATCCAACATCAACAACATATTAAACAAGTCACATACATCACACATTGTCACAACATACAATAACGCACGGATAGCCGTAGTTAGAACGTTCCCATGGGTTGGGACGTTTATTCCGAATACCGATCTCTTATGTGAACCTAAGGTCGGTTAACTATTATTTAACACATAACTAAGGTTAAGCGGTATCGGAATTAGTTACGCCACAATAATGAATTACTGTAAACTCATTTCATGCTTTATCTTGCAAGGCGGCAAACACACAGAAAAACACATTGGCATATAAGCCGGTGTAACCCGGTAGGACACAGGTTGCAAGAAAACCATACCTGTCACCATGGTCCACTCTAACGTGTCCTCTTATGTTCCTCGAACAATTCTCGAACAACTGGTAACATTACAATTACTTTCATCAACATTGGGGTAACATGATTGCTTAATAACTAACGCCCATAGTTAACCCCGTCATCCCGTTGTACTTAATTTATTTATGTGATCTTGAGTTCACAACTTACACATTCACTCTCACCCTTGTTTATACTTCCAATGGCCTTTAAAAGTCACCAAACAAGGCCTAAACATTATCTAAAACCATTATCATTCACTTCCCCATCTTAAACACACTTAATAACACTCTCTGGTGCATTTTTAGGGTGGTCCGGGTTTGTGTCCGAGTTTACAAACCGGACCATCTCATCGCAATACTCTCTGCCCAATTTTTCACCTGGTCCGGGTTTGTATCCGAGTTTACAAACCCGGACCACCTACAGAATTCACTCTCTGGTATGTTTTTGGGGTGGTCCGGGTTTAGGTCCTTGTTTGTAACCCGGACCACTCCAGTATTAGTTCAGAACATTATTTCTCAGCCACTCTTCAACCACCAAACCAAGCCTAACCTTCTCCTAATGTTTCTACATAAATCCTAACATGTTTTAACACTAATTTGGCACCTCAAACCTCATTTAATTCCTTGTCTAATACATCACCCAATTCTTGCTCAAGTTCAATAAATTCGTTTTCTCACATTTTGCATTTTGCACTCTTTTACACTTTCTAACTTCTTCTTGTTAGTTTTTACATCCTACCAACATCTCCAAATGCATCAATGACCATTACACATCATTCCTAGACAATTGCATCCTCTATACCAAGGTTCATGCCTCAATCTTAAAACCTTAAATCCTCATTGTTTTCTTAAACTCCCAAGGCATTTAAACAACTCCTTTTGCTACAGATTTTTGTACTACTCCTCTTGGTTCACCAAATACCATTTCAAGGTTATTAAACCACTCCACTCAACACTACAAACACCTTGATCCTCCAACTTACCAAGTCACCTTAAAACACTTCTTTTCTAACGGAATTTCGCCATAACTTCCCCATAAACTTAACATCTCCCAAACCATCAATTCTCATCAATTTACATTCCTAAACTAGCCACACCCATAAGGGTCCTACCAGCACATAATATCCATTCAAAATTCACCAACAACACTACAAACGCAATTCCCAAATCACTTGGCTCCAAGGCCCTCAATTCAAACCAACATTTCACAAAATCCAACTAACCACAATCAAGCACATTATTGTTCCAGATTTTTATTTAATCTTTTATTTTTCCCAAACCCAATTCTAAAACAATTAATATAGGCGTTAAGGTAGATTTCTTACCTTAATTTACAAGTCTCACATTAAGTCTCCTCTTGTTCCTCATCTTCTCCAAAAATCGGTTAAGAGGGTATGGAGTTTCCAAACTCCATCCCAACATCCAAGAACACAAAAACACACTCAATTAATTATCTAAACCCTTGGAATATTTCAATTCAATCAAAGGGCTAGAACACAAAGTTAGGGTTTACCTTTGTGAAGCTTTCAAGAGGGATTTTCACCCTTGAATCAAGAGGGAAGCTTCTCCACCATTGAAGGGTCAATTTGGAGCTCAAGAACAAGGAGAAAAACAAGGCATCACAAAGGGGTAAAAATCGGTCACCAAGGAGAGAGAACAAGAATGAGTTTTTCAATGAAATTTTTACCTTAGAAGAAAGAGGAGACTCCAAGCTACAAGGTGATGTGCTTTTCTCTTCAAATGGGGAAAACCCATAAAAATGAAACTCATCCTTTTCGAATTTTGGAAAGAGAGATGTGTAGGGCTTGATGAGGGGAACACAAATATGTGTTTTGTTTTTGATTTGGAGCATTTATGTGGCTTGAGCATGGGAGAGAAGTTGGAGAAGCCATGGGTGTGGGTGGTGAGCTCAAGAACGGCAGCAACCAGAGGGAGAGAGAAGAAATCGCTGGGAAGGAAGGAAAGGGAGGAGAGAGAAGAGAGGAAAAAGAAATAAAGGAGGAAAGAGAGTGTGGTGGGGTATAAGTTACTTTTTGCTTTTTGACTTATTTAATTAGTTAACTAGTCATGTGTGAGGGGCTATCTACATTAATAAAACCCGGCCCACTAATATATACACACTGGAACGTTTTTCGTCTTTTACAGAAAACGCCCATTAATTTACCCGGTTTTAGCACTATTCACTAACCGGGCCCGTTTTCCAGAATTTTCTCGTTTATTTAATTTTAATGGTTATTATACCCCCATTAATGTTTATTTATAGTTATATGATAAACTATAATTTTTACGGGGTCATTTGACTGTTTAAAGTCACGTTTTCGGGTTTTCTCGAAAAACGCGCTTTAAGACTCCGTTAACGCTTTAACGCATTATTTGGATCCGTTTTCTTCCGGAATTTTTCCCACATATTCTTAGTATGTAATTAGGGTATAAAAATATATTTATAACCCTAGTGAAAGTTATATACCTCCTAAAATAATTAAATACGTATTTTCACGTTTTGTGACTTTTACGCATTTTCTTTTTCTTTTTGGTTTTCATTTCTTCACCAATGATCTTAAGGACTTATTTAGCCTTAGAAAATTATAATTACATAATTAATTAACACATTAAGGTTTGGGGCATTTCACATACTTCCCCGGGTCAATGTAGACAATGGTTCTTGCCCCCTGGTGCTGTGCTCCCTGAGAGGAAGATTCGGCGGTGGACTTGCCATAATATGGCTTGTACCTTGACCCTCCCCTTCCGGCATTTCCTCCATGCCCCTCCTTTTTTTCCGGCGCCCCTGCGGTTTTGAAGCTGTCCGCTAGCTCTTTAGCCTTGTTTTCCGCTATCTCAGATTTCAAAAAATCATGGATCATTTCAGCTAATTCTCCATGAGTTTTCGGCGCCTTCGTTGCGATCTTTCCAGCAAGTCGAGGCTGAGCTAGGCCGTTACCAAAGGCCTTAATCAAGATTTTCTCGTCGACATCATCATCCGCAACCTTCTTATGAAAGCGCTCGCTGTACTCCTTCACGGTTTCCCCTTTTCGCTGCTTAACGTCCATCAATTCTATTGTTTCTTTTTTAACCCTCTTACTCGCAGCGAAGTATTGCTGGAAATCCTCGGTCAGCTGCTTGAAGCTAGTGATGGACTGTGGCGGTCTCGTGGAGATCCATCCCAACGCTCTCTTCGAAAGCGTTCCGGGGAACAAATTGTAGAGGGCGAGGGAGCTGATCCCCTGAGTGTTCATGGCAAACATGAACTTCTTAATATGTTGGGCGGGATCTCCAGTCCCATCATATTTCTCAATCGCCGGGGCGACGAAGTGCGGCGGGAGTTTTGCTTTTCTTATCCGCTCTAAGAAGGGGTACAAGCTCATGTCTATCTGGTCATCTTCTTCCATCTCTTCTTCGCTAACGATTGAATTGCGCTTCCTATCCTTGCTTTCCTCGCCATTACTGCCTTTGGAATCTCTGTTTCTCAGCTGTTCAATGGCCTCAGTCATTTCGTCCCATTTTCTCTGATACTCCTCGTCCCTTTGCATTAGTTCCTGCTGTAAAGTCTCATTTCCTTCTACAATTTTTTCGTCGATGGATCTGACTAGCCCCTTTAGCATGTCCTCGAGATCTTTTTTGGAAATGGCTTCTGGCATCTCCGAACTCATTCCTTCTTCAGAGCGATTGTTATCTTCGGTAGCGTTCTTCAGTGTTTTCTTCGATCTTGGAGCCATCTTTCGTGTTCCGATCCTGCAAAAAATGTCATTAGTTATTTCAGAACTTTCGCTACAAATCAGATTACTCCCCTGTTTCTAGGTGGTCTCGTGGTTGCTTCTTGCTGTTCGTTTCCCACAGACGGCGCCAAATGAAACAAAACAGTATATTAATCCTAGTATCCTTCGATCTTTTGTCCTGCATTACCTGGTCTCAGTTACAGAGTTTCACGAGAGTAGAGAGAGAGAAAGAGAGCTTCTATTGGAATTGTATGTGAGTTTGACTACCAAAAGTTGTGTATCTTATTTCATGGGGGTACACCCCTATTTATAGTATTTTGGGCCTGGTTTTTATGGTGTCAGCCTGTATTTTACATGTATAAGTACGGTTCTACCCTCTCCTAGTATCTTTGACTGACCACAGACGGTCAGTCGTACAATACTTTGCTTTGCCTAAGTCGTATCCTCATCCGGCTGGAGACGGCCGGATGCCCTATGCGCTTCCACTTCCATCCGGCTAAAGCGGTCGGATGCTCTATGTAACCCGTTTTGGCTTGACACCATTTCTTCCCTTCTCATGTAGTATCTATGAAACTAAGAGAGCGTGAGTAAGAGTAACCCAAGAGAATAGGTAAAGTAATGAATAAATGATTAAGGCATAGTGAGGTAGAAACCCTCAAGGCCTGAGAGTAATTAATATGAACTAACAACCTTGATGAGTTAGTTAGGGATTGTTTTCCATGTTTGGATGTTGAATACTTGTGCTGGTGTACATATATTATGTATTGCTAACTTACATGTTGATTGAATTAAAAAGAATCTCATGCTCTCGACAAAGTAGTTGGTGTACCCCCGTTAGCACGCTGGGTATACGAATTTCATATGCAGCTTTTGCTGAGCCCCTTGGGGCACTGTTTTTACTTTCCAGGTACCGAAGTCGAACACCGTTCGAGAGTAGGACGGGGTTGCCACTTAAGCATTGGTAGTTATTTAGGAACCTTTGTATTGATTTTGTAATTGTGATGGGTGAAGTGTAAGACCGAATTGTACCGGAAGTTGAAGGTTGTAGTAGACTCGGTATAGAAAGGATTAATGATTGTATTTGGATTGAATTAGTTAAGGAACGGAATGTAATGGTTGTATAGAGTGCTCGGTATACTCAAGTTCACAGACCGATGGTATGTTGTATTTGTAACTGGCCTTGTTAGTCACGTGGGTGACTAATGACATTGTACACCCACCGTTGTGTATGTAATATCCGCTGCGAAGGTAAGTAATTATGAGATAATGATGGGATTAGCGGTAGAGGTGTTATTAAAAGTGGTATCAGAGCGAAGTATCGCTCTGATGGTTGAAATACTGAGTTTAGAAAAATACCGAGTTAGGAATTAGAGACTTAGGGCTAAAGGTTGAGTGATATCGTGAGAGGTATGCTGGAAAAAACTTCCGGGTGAACCAGAACCCTATAATAACCATATCCTCCCTCCGCAACCCCCATTGTAACGTTGGGGAAGAACGCCAGAGAGATGGAAAAACCTCTCACACTCGGGTAAAACCCGATCTGCCAGTTACAAATAAGCCTTGTAAGAGGAAGAACCTGTCATATGGTAGATTCCCGGAACCGGAAATCCCGAAGAAGGTTCCGTTTGAACGACAATAACCGCACTTAGCAATAGAAGATTGAAGATCCTAAATATAGGATAATGAAATTTACGGCACCATGGGGTGACGTGCTTCGCAGTAGCGAGAACCATGTCTAGCCACAAGCAAGGAAGGATACGACTTTGCAATGAGGCGGAAAAGGCGAAATAACAAGCTGAGACAAGAGAGTCTACGGACTACAATGTTTGATAATACCGTCAACGACACACCACTGACTAAGGAATTAGTCAGGAATGAAAAACCCCAACCCTACAACGCCAACAGGCAATAGTACCAAAATAACATAGTTCAGACGACTATGAGAGTATTCATGAAACTTACACCAATAGGACTACGACGTAGCTCCTAAGGATTAGTCAAGCCTTGGTAACCACCGTAAAGGCATGGGAATGACCAACGAAGAAAGATACACAGGGAACCCCAAGGATCGGGAAGGCATCCAAGTTGACGACAACCATGCCAAGAACAATGAGAAGTTACTCAGAAGATTGATCACTAAGATCAAGGAAGATCCAATAAAACCACCAAATTCGGACGGAAAAAATACCGTAGCCGGTATATGCTACCCTAAAAAATAACCTACCTACGCACTTGACAAGGCAAGTGCAGCAATAACCGGACCATTTGGAAAACTTTTAATGACCAACGAGCACTTACTAAAGTACCGATATGACGATTGAAGCAATTACAGGATCACCAATCCTAAGAACTTGAAGAACAGAACCTTGAAAAGGCCCGACGGCCTAACCATTGTATTAAAAACATACCAGTCAGCGAGAAGCTGGACTTGGTCAGGACCCTAGACATGGTAAAACCACAAAAAGAGATTTTCTTTCAAACCCAGGTTTCCTTTCAAACCCAAACATTTCTTTTTATACCTCAAATTTTTTAAACCAAACCAGAGAACCACGGTAAGTTTCATAGGACGATACAAGAGGAGTTGGCAATAGAATACTTCACCTAGGCATGTGACAACCACTATGAGTGTACCCAAATACGGGATGTGGGACGACCGCACTCCGAAGGAGCTCGCGGGACTGACAGACCAGTTGTGAGTTAGTCGGGTAAGTGGTAACGTAACAATAAGGTACCCCACGTATGTATACGAGTGGTGTACGAAACACGGGAAGCAGTCAACTCTGTTCTACGGACCATAAAGTAAATTCAAACCAGAATAATTGAACACCTTAAACGATCGAGAAGGAACTCAGATAAGCTCACAAGCTAAAGGAATCAAGAACTCACTCCAGAAGGATGATTAAGAGTTAAGAAGTGTGATAAGCACTAGCAATTAAGTAAAGACAATGGATATGTCGCGAGAATGCAGAAGAAAAGCAGGTTAGCTAGAATGAATACCTGGTCTAAACCCGGTAACGCAAATGCCTGGCATCAACACGTCAATGTCAAGAGACAAGGTAAAATACCTAGAGTGATCATATAAGTTACCGGAGAATACCATTCATCACCGAAGAGGATATCAAACCGGTCAAAACATAAGAGAAGTACCCATGGTCTACCCTAAGAATGGGAGACGTTGTAACCCTAAATGGTACAATAGGAAATCCAGAACCGCAAAGCGGGATAATCAGTGGAACATACTCAAAAGTTAGCCCAAAACTAATGGCAAAACTTGACAACACCGAGGAGCAATCCTTGAAGGGTGATTTAGCAACAACAATTGAACGAAGCGTCGTGGCGAGAACACACGAGTTAAAAACGAACACTCGGTTAGAACGCTGAAAGAATCCCACTTATTAGGGGATACCTAAATTAATAAATGGAACCAATCAATACTTAAAGGGCCTCCAACGAACGGAAGCGTGATGCAACGACCTTATCGCGGAGCCCAATATTAACTTCAAACCAATTGATGGCGTATGGAGAAATAGGAAAGATGTTAACAGCCTAAGAAGAGCAGAGCTCTAGGCAATGTGGCTAGTATGCCAAAACTACAGTACATAATCCAACGGTTGCAAAACCCATTGTGAACCATATGGAGAGTTGCCAAGAACGGCACCAGTGAAGATGGTTTAATAACTAACGAACGAGGATACCACTCATTATCGTAGTACCGCAAGAGCGATGAACACATAGATCCCGAAGAAGAGGATGTTATCAAGGAATGTCTGAAAAATACATCTCTTTCAAAACTACTAATGTAGTGAAGCTTGAGCATATAATTACTGCCAAGCAATAACTTGAACAAGGTAGAACCAAAGGAAGTTTTGATAGCAATTGGCAAAAACCGAAGAGTAATCGGTCTAGAAGAAACACGATTCGTGTAAACGGGAAGTGTAAGAAACTCAGAAACAGAAAGAATACTATACTCTGTAATCAGCCAAGTAAATGGCGAACTATTGTCTAAATGGTAGGAATACATGAGCAGAAGCTAAGGTAATAGCTGATGCCATGAAAACCAACTCGTAAATACATACGAACATGGTACTCAACGAGCGACCAATATATCTCAATAATCACACAAGGACAGGGAGATGATAAACATAGATGGTAAACAGACCGGGCAACAAGCCAGGAGTCTACACCATATTATAAAATACCTCCCAGAGGAGGTAATGCTCATTCCTATAGCAGTTACATAAGGAACTGGAAGCAATCCTCAATGAATCAAATTGATAAGCGAGTACCCAATTGATGAATAATCAACTGTATGGGATACAGAAGTGTTGTAAACACCACAATGAACATGGCACAAGCCAGTTAAGCGAAAACTTAGAACAAACCGTGCGGCCTAAGGCTAAAGAAGCACGAAGGGTGTGGAACACACCAACAAACACAAGAAGTGAATTCCACCGGATATAAGCGGTAGGAAACCCATGAACATTTAGAAGATCAATGCATAGAAAATTCAAGGTCATACAAGTAAAGAGCACTTGTACAAATCAGACAAGTGGGCATAATTCAGAAGCCACTGATAACAGAGGAAGCACTACAACTAAGTAGTGGCTACCTCAATCGACAATAAGTCGGAGGAACCCGGTGAATAATCACGGAAATATGAAATAGTATGTACAATAGATTTCCAAAGAACTGGATAGAAAATCTGAAACTCATCGAGTTCACGTACGGTAAAAGAATACCACGCTTGATTGAGAAACCATATTCCTAACATAACAAGGATAATAAGGTGATGTATAACACATTAAGGATAATGAGAAGGGCGAACAACCCTAAGTTATCAAGGTCGCATTGTAGAAGCTAGTGGGCCCAAGATTCTAAGGTTTAATACACCCAGTGAATAAATTATCAATGTCTTGAAGCCTATTAGGCTAAAACCGAACCCGGTTAAGAGTTGAACAACTCCGATTAACATTCTTGGTGCAAGGACTAACCGGCAATATGGTTAAGATCCTTTGACCAAGGAACATTGTATAATAGACCGCATGGAAGTTAAAACACTCCATGACGGCTGAACGCCTTAGAATAATGTCCAATGTTGACACATGGTAGATTACGTGGGCGTAATCCCTTTTAAGGGAGGTAGAGCGAAAAGCGCGAAGTGTATGTTTTACGTGATAAGTGCGTAAACTACAATGCGCATAGCACAAAAAGAATTTGCTTTGATGATCGGTACTTATGTTGCATAAACATTTGTACTCACTCATGGTGTAAATGTTGGTTATTTGTGAGATTATAAGTGAAAAGGAGTAGAGAAACTCCAGGGGAATGAGAACCCCGATTGGTAATAGTATGAGATATGAGCCGGTACGAAATCGGTGTTAAGAAATGAGTATGTTGGGAAATATGTTGAGAATAAATCAGTATGAACCGATGTTGAGCCTAGAGGGATTTGAGTCCCCTAGGTGATTTTATTTGATTTTACTTGTGAAAGATTAGAGGATAGACGACTAATTGGAAAGATAAGTATTGAATTTCTTAAGTAAAGTATTTGGAGATAACTTGAGTAGTAATCGATGAAATGATTAGTAAGAGAGGAAAAGGATTCTATGAATTGGAAAATGTATTGCTTGGTGATTATGACTAGCAAGATTAAAAAGATAGAAGATGAAATAATGATTGACTATTTGATTGTGTGAATTGAGGTGGGAGGTGGAACTTGATTTGCTAGTGATCAAGGGAAACCAAACACAAATTGGGGTGGAAGGATAGTTCAACACCAATGCTGATCACATTGGGGTTGAATGACTCTTGAAGCTCCCTATAAGTGGTCACAGTAATAACACTAGTAATAAGTGTAATTATTACAAATTGGAATTTAGAGTTGGATTGAGTTTTCAAAATGAATTTCCAAACTGATTTTGGTACAAATGTTGTTCTTCAAATCGAGAGTAAGGATTGGTGTTGAAACCACTTCCACGGGCGCTAGTTGGACCTTCCCACGGCTAGGCACCGGTATCGAGTCGAACCCGGGAAGTAAGGCTAGTTGTGAGCCCGTGGAAGTGATGATTAGTTTTGAAACCGCTGTCACCCGTCGTGGCTGCGACCTTAAGTCTTGATGACCGGTTGAACGGTGGGAGTGTGTTTTGTATTTTTCCAAGGGCACTGGGACAGAGTAGTCCTGAAGTAAGTATGAGTAATAGTGCCTGAGGATCTATAGATGTGCAAACGAGTTTGATCAGAACCAAAGGACCGTGGCCTGAAAGTGTAAGTGTCATTATTCATGACGGTCGTGAACCAGAAAGCGTAAGTGTTCAAACGTGACCGGTACTTGAGGGATCACTCAACATGGGAGAGGATGGTACCTTCTTTATCTGCGGATGGACCCTATGGAGAGGAGGAAAAAGAATATTTTTGATTGCTATGCATGCAGTGACATGTTGTATGGATGTGAGGTATGCATCGAATCAGACCTTGGAGTCTGTGAGGTTATATAAAGGTTATGACCTTAGCATAGAGTACCTATATGAGTAACAATATTAGATTCACCAACTTTGAGTGCAAAGTTCTTTAAGGGGGGTAGATTGAAATACCCCGAACTTAAAAATGGTGATTAAATAACTCTAATATGGTATTTAAGGGCCTAATAGTGCCTAATGAATATTGGTGAAAACGAGCGTTACACAACCATAGGAGGTATGTGACCTTG
Organism: Limonium bicolor; assembly: GCA_023374045.1. Taxonomy (NCBI): domain Eukaryota; kingdom Viridiplantae; phylum Streptophyta; class Magnoliopsida; order Caryophyllales; family Plumbaginaceae; genus Limonium; species Limonium bicolor. Next base: position 270,006,695 of record CM041777.1, read on the forward strand.
GTTAGAGTCTTAGATGGATTTCCAAGGCTTAAAATGCCTAAATAATATACGGAAACAATTCCCGAAGAAAATGGAGCCATGAAATGAATTAAAAACGCTAATAAACCTTTAGCGCACGTTGTTCAAGAAAACCCGAAAACGTGACTTTAAGTGGTCGAACGGACCCGTAAAAATTATAGTCAATAAAATAACTATAATTAAACACTAATGGGAGCTTAAGAACAAATAAAATTAAAGAAACGAGAAATATCCAGAAAACGGCCTCGGTTTGTGAATAGTGCTAAAACCGGGTAAATTAGCGAGCGTTTTCTGTAAAAGACGAAAGACGCTCCAACTTGTATGTATATGTGGAGGCTGGTTTTTATAATATAATCAGCTCTCTCTCTCTCTCCTCTCTCTCTCTCTCACACACACACACACACACACACACCTAGCTAGTTTAAAATAAGAAGAAGAAGAAAAGTAAAAAGAGAAAAGTGGAAAGTAGAAAAGTAGCTCTCTCCCTCTCTTTCCTCACTTTTTCCTCTTCTATATCCTTCCCTATCCTTCTCCACCGGTTTCTCCTCCCTTCTTCTTCCCCATTTCTGCCGATTTTCGCAGCCTCTCATGGAAGCCGACATATCTCCTTATGCTCTAGCCACCTCTATGCTCCAAATGCAAAATAAATTACATATTTGAACTCCCCTCACCAAGCTCTACCTTCTTCTCTTTTCAAAATCCCAAAATGGTGAAGTTCATCTCCATGGGTGTTGGCCCTTTGAAGAGAAAGCTAGAGAGTCTTGAAGTTTGGAGCCTCCTCATTTTTCTAAGGTAAAAAGTTCCAAAGAAAAACTCACCTTACCCCATCTTTTGGTGTGGCCGATTTTGCCCCCTCCTAATGCGTTTCTCTTTTCTTTTTTTGAGCTATTCTCCAAGTCTCCAATGGTGGGTTGGAGCTCCTCCCTTGATTCTTGACCAAAACCCCATTTTAGGGTTCCAAAGGTAATTTCCATCCTTGTGCTCCAAGCACCTTCTTGTATTCCAACTTAATTAATAAGCCTAAGTGCATAGTTTAAGTGCTTAATTCCTCATTTGAATGTGGTCTAGAGAATTGGGCAAGTGATTTGCCTTGACTGATTTTGGAGTGAAGAGAAGTGGAGAAGAGGAGAAGAGAATTGAAAAGGGAATTTGAGAATCCAAGGTAAGAAAATCTACCTTAATGTATGTTCTATATGTATTAGGATTTTGGGATGGGGATATAAAATATGAAACAAGGTCTGGAGCAAAAAAAAATTGTGTTTGGTGAAAGTTAGAGAGAATTGTGAACTTGTTGATTGAATTGTGATTTAAGGGCCTAAGAGCCAAGCATTTAAGTTATTGTAGTATATTGTGCTTGATGAGGTTTTGAATGAGATTTTGATTGAGAAGTGTGTGCTGGTAGGATCCCTTATGGATGTGGCTAGAGAATGAACTAGGAAATGTGAAATTGTGCATTTGGGCAGTGTAAGGATCGTAGGTGAGTTATGGCAAAATTTTGGTAGAAATAAAATGCTTTAGGTGTTGCTATGGGTGAGAAATGACCTAGGATTCACTAGGTGTATCTAGGGATTTATTTAATGGAAGTAGACACCCATAGATAGTGGTTGAAGGTTTGGAAATGGTAGAATAAAAATTTGTAGCAAAATAGCATTTTAGTGTGTGGAAATTCTAGGAAAAAGTTAGTGAGCATGACCTTGGAAATGAAGGATGACCTTGTGTAATAAAATGCAAATGGATAGGAAGGATTTAGAATGGCCTAAATGCTTGAGGGCAGGGTGTAACCCATTAAGAGGAGTTTGGAGAATGCACTAGGGTGCATGAGTGCAAAAGTGAGAATTTGGGTTGTAGAATTGAGCAAGGAATTGAGTAAGGATTGGACCAATGATTTAAGGAGGTTTAAGGAGTGTTTTAGGGTGTCTAAACATGTTAGGAAGCATGTGGAATGATTAGGGAAATATTGGGTGAAAATTTAGGTGAATTTGGAGTTCAAAGTGAGTATTTAAAATGAGTGCTGGGCTGGACCGACCTTAGGACCGACCTTGGTAGGGTCGGTCGGCCTGAAATTTGCAAATCTAGAGCATTCTGACTTAGACTGACCTTAGGACCGACCTTGGTAAGGTCGGTCGGGACTAAATTTTCAAATCTGGAAGTCTTCTAACTTCGACCGACCTTGGTAGGGTCGGTCGGACTGGAATTTTGTAAAGCCGTAACCTACTAACTTCGACCAACCTGGGGACCAACCGTAGGCAAGGTCGGTCGGGTCAAATAAAAAAATGGCATTAGTAGCAAGCCATTGGGAGTGTAAAGATAGTGAAATACCCCGAACTTAATTAGGGTGATTAAATTACTCTAATATAATATTGAAGGCCTATTAGTGCCTAAACAACTTTGGTAAAGAGAATAAATCCAAAAGAAATAAGAAAACGCTTAAAAAGCGAAAAACGCCAAATTAAGCGTTATGTGATCATAGGAGGAATACGACCTCGACAAGGGTCTCAGATGAATTTAAAAGGCTTAATAATGCCTAAATAATATATGGGAACAATTCCCGAAGAAAACGGATCCAAATAATGTATTAAAACGCTAATAAAGATTTAGTGCACGTTTTTTGAGGAAAGCCGAAAACGTGACCTTAAGTGGTCAAACGAACCCGTAAAAATTATAGTTCATTAAATAACTATAAATAAACATTAATGGGAGCTTAATAGCCATTAAAATTAAAGAAACGAGAAAATTTCGGAAAACGGGCCCGGTTAGTGAATAGTGCTAAACCGGGTAAATAAACGAGCATTTTCTGTAAAAGACGAAAAAACGCTCCAGCTGGTACATACATGTGGGGCCGGTTTTTAAATATTAAACATCCTCCTCACACACACTAATAAGCTAGAAAGAAAAGAAAGAAAGAAAAGGAAAAGCAAAAAGTACAAAACCACCTTTTTCCCTCTCTCTCCTCCATTTCTTTCTTTTCTTTCTTCTCTTTCCTCTCTTTCCTCTCTTTCTTCCTCCCAGCCGATTTCTTCCCCCCCCCCCCCCTTCTTCTTCCTTGCGACAGCCCCCTTCCTCCATGGCTGTTCAAGCTTTCTTTGGCTTGCCCAAGCTCCATTAGAGCTCAAATCACAAAAATAATCACATATTCTCCATCCCCTCAACTAGCTCTATCATTCTCTCTTTTTAAAATTCCAAAAGGATGAAGTTGACCTCCATGGGTTTTCCCCATTTGAAGAGAAAATGGCACCATCTTGTAGCTTGGAGTCCCCTCTTTCCATTAAGGTAAAAAATTTCATTGAAAAACTCATTTTTGTTCTCCCTCCTTTGGTGACCAACTTTTCACCCTTGTAATGCCTTGTTTTTCTCCCTCTTTTCAGCTTCAATTCAACCCTCCAATGGTGGTGGAATTTCCCTTATTATTCAAGGGTGAAAGCCTCTCTTAAAAGGCTCCAAAAGGTAAACCCTAACCTTGTGTTTTAAGCCCTTAAATTGATTTAGAGTTTCCTAAGGGTTTAGAGAATTAATTGAATGCATTTTGTGTTTCTTGAATGTTGGGATGGATTTTGGCAACTCCATTCCCACTTGGCCGATTTTGATCATGGAAGGGAGAAGAGGAGAATGAAAAGGAGAACTTGTGAATTAAGGTAAGAAATCTACCTTAAACCTTGTTTTGATTGCTTTGGAAAATGGGGTGGGTTAAATTAAATAATGAACCCAAATTAAGTGAAATAAAGTAGTTGGTTGAAGTTGAGGGAAATTGTGGATTGTTGTTTGAATTAAGGGCTTAAGTGCCAAGCTTTTGAGCTATTGTGGTATATTGTGCTTTATGGAATTTGAATGAGGTTGATGGATTCATTGTGTGCTGGTAGGACCCTTGTAAGGGTGTGGCTAGATTAGGAATGAAATTGGTGAAAGTTGATGATTTGGGATATGTTAGGTTTATGGGGAGGTTATGGCAAAATTTTGGTAGAAAAAAAATAAGTGTTTTAAGATGACTTAGTGAATTGGAGAACCTAGGTGTTTGTAGTGTTGTTTAGAGTTGAGTGATAGCCTTGAAATGGCATTTGGAGAACTAGAGGGAAGGAGGTAAAAATCTGTAGCAAATAGGTATTGAAATGCTTTGGAAAAACTAGAAAAGAGCAAGTGTGCAAGACTTAGGAAATGAGGGTTGTACTTGGGTTTAGTTAATGCACTTGTCTAGGAATGAATTGGTTATGGTCAATAATGATTTGGTAAGGTGGTAGGAGGTGTTAAACCACAAAAGAGAAGTTAGAAATGCATAAGAGGGCAAAATGCAAAATGTGAGAATTTGGATTTGTTGAATTTGAGCAAAAATTGGGTGGTGGATTAAACCAAGGATTTGGAGTGGTTTAGAGCATGTTTTAGGGTGATTAATTATGTAGGAAACTTGTGGAAAGATTAGGGAAAGTTTGAGGGTGGTTTAAGGGTTGATTAGGGGTTGAAAAATGACCTTAATAGCAGTTTTTAGCAGGGCCCGGGACTTAGGATATGTACCAAGTCCCGGACCACATTAAAAATTAGTTCGAGAGTGCAAACAGACATTGGTCCGGGACCTAGGTCCGGGACCAAGTCCCGGACCACAAGCAAAATATGGCCGAGAGTTGATTTCTACATTGGTCCGGGACCTTGGGTCCGGACCAGGTCCCGGACCACCCCCAGATTTGTGCCGTGAGTACTTTTTAGGGTTTAAATGATGGGGGTTTGAATGGTATTGGTCTTAGATGATGTTTAGGAGTTGTTTGGTGACTTGTTAAGGTCCTAAGATGTATAAACAAGTGTTGGAAGTGAGTGAGTAAGTTAAGGATTTAAGTACACTAAGTTAAACCAAAATAACGGGGTAACGGGGTAAGTACAGGAGTAGCAATTATGTACATACCGTAATGCTCAAATATTAATTGAACCATTTAACATGTAATTAGTGGTTCAAGAGTAAGACACGAGGAACAAGTGTGAACCGAGGGACGTGAGAACACCCGGTAAAGTTAACCCCGGTGAAAGGTATGATTTCCTCATGCTCTGTATCCTAACTTGGTTACCCCAATTTATGTGCTTGTTTGATTGTGTGATCACCTAACAAGATAAATGCACGAATCGGATTGATTGCACTTATTGGTGCTTGTATCGTATTGTTGTTTGTTGGATTGTGTTTTGAACTAAAGTTTGTAAAATTCATGAAATATGAATTTGCGAATGAATTGCTTGAATATTGATTGTGTATGGTAGTGCGACTCATAGTTGAGTCTTGTTTGAGTAGAGACTCGTAGAAAGAGTCAAATTGCAAACTAATAAAAAGGTGGAAACACACTACGACTATCGAACCATTACACGGTAGCATAAACCCATGAACTCACCAGAACGTGAGAAAGTATATAGGAGTAGTAACCTCCCGATAACGGTTAGAGAACCCAATTTATTTAATCCACACAATAATTAATAGTGAAAGTATATGAGTAACCTCTACTAGAGGACTTGATAATTGTTCAAACAATGACCTTGAGTAAAGTGAAGAATGGTAAGGGATCACCAAACCCCTTGGAAATATAGTCGAACCCCAATGAGAGGAACCGACTAAAATAGACAATGTCACGAACATGAGAGTATTCGATAAGTTGGGTGGAACCTTAAATCTTAGAATACTAGACATTGAGAATTTCCCTAAGCCATTAGATGTTATCGAGAGAGATACTTCTAGGCTAATCCTTGAGATTGTGAATTGACTCTGAGAGTGGAGTTTTGGGAATTTGAGTAGTCCAGTAGAGAACTGGACATTGGTGAACTTGAGGAGCTAAATGCACAGCTCTTTTGTATTTGTAAGCCCGGTGGTGGGTCTTGTGTATAACCCTGCCCGGAGGTCGTGGCTAAGACTTAAAAGATGCCTTTGAGTATTGAATTGAGTATGTGAGTGTTGAGAATTGAGTGGTGACTTGAGGGACTTGAGAATTTGAGTTGAGTGGAGAATTGAGTTGAGTATTGTAGACCTTGTTGAGATTGTGAGTAAGAGTACCCAAGGGAGTGGGTAAGACAATGAGTAAGTGAGTAAGGCGTAGTGAGGTAGAAACCCTCAAGCCTAAGTAAAGAACATAATAAGCTTTTTTTTTTGAAAATAGAAGAACATAATAAGCTAACCCCTTGATGTGTGTGTTAGTGTTTGTGTTCGTTGTGAATTTTGATTGTGAATGTACATATATAATGCATTATTGTGTTGCATGCTGTTTGAAACTAAAATGAACCGCATGCTCTCGACCAATTAGTCGGCGTACCCTCGCTAGTACGCTGGGTATGCGGAAGTCATATGCAGCAATTTTGTTGAGCCTCTAGGGGCATCGTTTTTATTTTCTAGGTACAATGAAGCCGATCACCGTTCGAGAGTAGGATGGGGTTGCTATGAAAGCATGGGTAGAGATTAGTGAAGGTTGTAATTATTTAAAATGTGTTTTGTAAGCCGAATTGTTACCGGCAACTTGATGATTGTAGAAACTCGGTATAGTACTGAATGGAGGTTGTATTTGTATAATATGGAATTGAAGTTGTATTTGGTTGAGATTGATTAGGTAATGGAAGTAACATTTGTATAGTGTACTCGGTATAAGACCCATCAGACCGATATTGTAAATGTTGTTGTATTTAATTTGTTGTGTTGAGTTGGCCTTGTTAGTCACGTAGGTGACTAACGGCATTGTAATACCCGCCGTTGGTAGTTTGATTCCGCTGCTTGAGTATTGGTAAATGAGACGGGTTAGGAGTTAATTGGGTGATTACCGATAGGGGTGTTACAGATAGTGAGAAGAATATGCACCTTAAGACCCAAGTAAACAAGTATGAGAAGTGAACGAGAGGTTGTAAACTTAAGCACACTTGTGTAACCTAAGTTAACGGGATAACGGGGTAAGTACGGGAGTAGTGACTATTTACATACCGTAATATCTTAATGTTAATAGAAAACATTTTGAATGTTATCAGTGGAACAAATGTAAACCGAGGAACGTGAGGTGGCCCGGTAAAGTTAATCCATGGTGAAAGATATGATTTTCTCATGCCCTGTATGTTAACTGTGCTACGTTGATTTGTGTGCTTGTGTGCCGGCTTAATCAAGATAAAATCATGAAACATGTTTTATTGCTTGTTTGTATATCTTTATGCATGATGTGTGTACTAACCACCTTGTATGATTGTGTGGCCTAACCTAGCGTTATAGACCGACTCATAGTTGAGTAATAGTTGGTTAGTGACTTGTAGAAAGAGTCTTTTCTCGAAATAATGAAAACGTGTAAACACACAAAAACTATCAAACCAAGAAACGATAAAGCAACCTATGAACTCACTAGAACATGAGAGGTTACGGAGTTAGTAAATTCCCGATGACGGTTAGAGAACTGAAAGGAACAATCCAAGAAATAACCCATAGTGGGAAGAAATGATGAAACCTCTATTAAGAGATTGGTATAGTTCAAAGATGCGAACTTTTGAGAGAAGTAAAAGAATAATAAGGGACCATCAAACTCCCTTAGAAAAATAGTCGACCCAGAATATGAGGTCTGACCTAGTATGTGAATTAAAAGAAATGTCCCGAACAAGGTATCGAAATGTTGGGGAAACCCTTAAATATGAGAATACTAGAAATTGAAATAATTCCCTAAGCTATTAGATGATATCGAGGGTGATACTTCTAGGCTAATCCTTGAGATTGTAATGTAACTCCGAGAAAGGAGTATTTGGGAATTGAGTAGTTTGGAAGAGAATCGGATGTTTGTGTATTTGAGGAACTAGGTGTATAGTTCCGTTTAATGGTCGAACCTTCCCACTGTGCTAGACCCAGAGTAGGGTCGAAACCGGGGAAGTAAGACTAGTAATTGTCAGCCCGGTGGTGAGTCTTGTGTATGACTCTGCCCGGAGGTCATGGGTAATGACTTAAAAGATACCCAGTTGAGTATGGAATTGAGAATTGAGAATTAAGTATGAATTTAAGAAATTAAGTATTGAAGTGGAGAATTGAGTATCGAGAGTGGAGAAGTGAGAATGGAGACTTGTAGTATCTATGAAACTAAGAGAGCGTGCGTAAGAGTAACTTAAGAGAATGGGTAAAGTAACAAATAAGTGATTAAGGCATAGTGAGGTAGAAACCCTCAAGGCCTGAGAGTAATTAATATGAACTAACAACCTTGATGTGTTAGTTAGGGATTGTATTCCATGTTTGGATGTTGAATACTTGTGCTAGTGTACATATATAATGTATTGCTAACTTGCATGTTGATTGAATTAAAAAGAATCTCATGCTCTCGACAAAGTAGTCGGCGTACCCCCGTTAGCACGCGGGGTATGTGAATTTCATATGCAGCTTTTGCTGAGCCCCTTGGGGCACTGTTTTTACTTTTCAGGTACCGAAGCCGAACATCGTTTGAGAGTAGGAAGGGGTTGCCACTTAAGCATGGGTAGTTAGTTAGGAACCTTTGTATTGATTTTGAAATTGTGACGGGTGAAGTGTAAAAGCGGATTGTACCACCAGTTGAAGGTTGTAGTAGACTCGGTATAGAATGGATTAATGATTGTATTTGGATTGAATTAGTTAAGGAACGGAATGTAATGTTTGTATAGTGTGCTCGGTATACTCAAGTTCATCAGACCGATAGTATGTTGTATTTGTAACTGGCCTTGTTAGTCACGTGGGTGACTAACGGCATTGTACACCCACCGTTGTGTATGTAATATCCGCTGCAAAGGTAAGTAATTGTGAGATAATGACGGGATTAGCGGTAGGGGTGTTACAGGAACCTTCACGATCACTGCTTGCGGTACATTATGAAGTACTTTCCCTTCTTGCAACGTCTTTCTTTGCGATACTCCCGGCAAAAGAAACCTCCTTAGTACGCTTACTGGATGTATTACTAAGGCGTTGTTCTTCCTCATGAAGAACTATAGAATACACGATATCAAGGGAATGTAGTGGTGACATCATAATCAAATTGCCCCTCACGTTGAGAAAATGCTTACGTAAACCCAGTAGGAATTCCAAAAGTCTTTCTTCTTCTATCAACTAAGCAACCTTATCTCCATAGCCACATATGCAGAGACCGATATTTTGAACAGATGCAACCTCATCCCTGAGACATTTGAGTCTTGTGAAATACTCAGTTACGTATGGTGGAATCCCCCTGTCGCATATTAGCAAGTTGTTTTTTTTAATTCCAACCTCCTAGTCCCATTCATTTTGTTACACCTTCTAGACAATGAAGTCCCCATTTCATGAGCGGTACCGGTGAACTTTAGACTATCAGCAATCGATTGGTCCACACTGGCGAGTATCCACGACATCACCAAGCCATTGCATCTATCCTACTATCTCTTCCTTCCCTTTGCGACTTTGGAGCGAGGTAAGCTACCATCCACTATTTGTATTTTGTTTTTGGATAATAGTGTTATTTCCATCCAACGTTTCCAGTTTTGGAAACCTCGACCAGTAAACTTCGTAGCAATGGATGCGCTGGTTTGGTCGGAGCTTGAAATAGCCAGAGGGTCATCGCTGGCTTTCCTCCCTCGATTTTGGTCACACCATGGTCGTATCTCTTCCTCACTTGATTCAGTTTGTTCCTCATACTCATCGTCTTCTTTGGTGCCGTTGTTGATGTTGGAGCCTGCCATTGTCATGGAGATGCTAGAAATTCTAGCGGAAGTGGTCGTGCGGATTTTGCTGTTCTGATACCATGTTATATGGTAGGAAGAGGAAAAACGACGATCTAAAATGGCAAAAAGGAGAGAACGATGAAATTAAGAGAGAGACGAGAGAAAATAAGTCTGAATTGAAGAATGCCTTTTTGTAATACACAACTCTAGCCTATAGAAAAGGAAAGAATAATTAAGGAAAGTTTAATAAAAACTTTGACTATCAATAGAAAAGGGTAATCAATATTTGCTAAAAGGAAACAATTAACGAATGGGCTAAAATGATTAATGGGCTGGATAATGACCTATCCTAACAAAACTCATGAGAGCAACAACAGACACTGTCCAAACATGTGTCCGGACATACTAGTTCGGACACATGCCGAGAGTTACATACGGGACGAATCATACATTGGTTCGGGTTTGTTGTTCGGTGCAGATACCTGGACAACTCTTAGAGAGGAAGCTCGCACGGATAGACTAGTGATGTCCACACCTACATGCCTGGTCACATGTCTGGATGCGCCCTAAACTGCACAACGACAACATGCTACGTTGGAGAAAAGTAGATGGAAAATTAAAGATTGATCGCCGCTGCATATAAGAGGAAAATAGAAGGGTTTTAATTGGAGAATTCATCATCGATGTCACCGCGTACAGCCAAAACACACACCAAAATTTAGGGAACAACTCACGAGTTCCACATTTCTGATAGAGAGGATCGACGTGGAGACTCGAGGGCAGAGCGGGGATCCGAAGTGGAGCTTTTTAATTAGAGTTTTCTCTTTCCTTTTCTCCTATATGTTCAATTTTTTCCTTTTTTATTGTTTTTGTTTACGGTTCCATGTGTGAGTAGCTGGCTAAGCACCCCAGGTTGGGGATGTGACTCTAATTTCAAGAAATTTATGTAAACCTTCCACTACTTTCATTAGTGCAATGTATTTTAATTCTAGTTTTTCAAGTGCTTTAATTCTTTGGCTAATTATTAAAGTTAGTTTGTAGTTCTCTAATCAACACCTAAAAGTTGAGATAGAGAACAAGACACAGGAAGTTAAAAAGGATTAATGAGTAGAAGGATGATTTGTCTATAGGTTAATCTGTCTCCATTAGAAACTGGTTGTCACGACATTGACTTGAAGCGATTAAGGCATGATTTGCTACAAGTTATCTCAACCAATTAAGATTCATACATGATTCGATCAGCAAATTACTTATAGTTTCCAAGTTATTTCCAAAATTAGGGATGTGCTTAGTTATAGAATTCGAAGGAGTAGGCTATCAGAACAACTTGGGGTGCATTTAATAATCGAAATTTCAACTTTTGGTTTGTGTCTTGTTTACTTTATGTAATTGTTTATTGCCTTTATTAGCTTATTAATTTGTTTCTAGTTTAGAATGATTAATTCCACTTAAAATTACGATATTTCCTGTTTCCATTAGTTTAGATTTCTTAATTAGCTAGATAGTTATCACGTTGATACAAACATGTCTCTTGGGTACGACAAGCTTACTTCCCATTCATACTTCGAAAACGACAAGTACACTATAGTAGGGATAGTTTTTAGTGTAGAATTAATTGACCATTAATATGCTATATATATTTGATCAATACAGTGTTTTTTTCTTAAACCAAGCTAGTTTCTCACTAAAACTTCTTAACTAATAGTAGCATCTAAACTAAATATTTTTGTCAATCCCTCTTAGCTACAAACATATGTAGCTATCTTTAATTACATTTGTAGTTGCACAGTTTGTATAGAGTAAAAGTATAGATTTTCTAAGCTTATTGCACAGTTTAAGAAGTCGGTATGTACATCTAATACAATTTCAGTAATACTAGAACTCAATTTATAACTTTATATACCTTCGTACAGTTTTAATAAACTAGCCGTACTTTTTTTATAGACCAAATGTACATGCATGTAGCCATCTATAGTTAAATTAGCATGTAGCCAAGAAAATACATTATGATTTTGTTTTGATCCTCTAAATATCCAACATTATAAATTTCATTTTGCAATCACTATTTAAGGAGCACATGGTTTAATGGCAAGAACCACAATATAATTTCTTGGCTGCATCGTAATATAGCTATAGATGATTACATACATGTACACTTGTTCAATAAAAACTATACGGTTATTGTATGAAAAATGTACACATGTATAAAGTTATACATTAAATTTTAATATTACTAAAATTATATTAAATGTAATGTATATACTGACTTCTTAAACTGAATAATAAACTTACAAAACTTGTATTTTTACTCCTTGCAAATTGTACAACTATAAATGTATTCAAAGATAGCTACATATGAAGGATTGGAACCACAATTATAGATTATGTTCGGAATGGTTGTTTTGATCTGGTTGTTTTGTAGCTCTCTTATATGTGTCAGTATATTATTGGAATAAAATGTATAACCTACACGAAACTCACACAAAACCCACCCATTTATAACACAAATATACTATCAAATAACGCAAATTTGATTGTACGGGAGTTCCGTGCAAAAATATTGCGCGGACTGGTGAGATGGCAGGTCCAGTAAGCCTAGTCAGTTGTTGTCTGGACTGTTTTGCTGACTAGACTGTCTTTTTACTATATTAACTTTAAATGCTTATAACTTTTAATATATAAGTCCAAAATAAAAAAAAATTATATCATTGTTCATCTAAATTCAAGATCTTCAAAACAAGACCAGACATGGATATGTTTTGATAACTTGAAAAAAAAATCTATTTCTGCATATACATTAAAATGATAATATGATTCATTAATTTTTATATTATGATTGATTAAAATTGATATTATCATTCATTAACTAAAAAGTACGAATTAGATTACAAATTTTGAACCCGATAAAAAATCATTATTGTTTTGTAGTGTATTATTATTGTTGTATGGTATATTTTAAATCTTATATGGTGAATCATGTATTTTTCTTACGTACCAAATATTGTTTTGTGTTGTATTATTGTTTAAATTTTTTCTTTTTATATGTCACTTATGATACAATAAAATGATATTATGATTCATTAAATTTGATATTATGATTCATTAAATAATAAGTGGTGAATTAGATAACAAACTCCGGAACCGATAAAAAATCATTATTATTTTGTAGTGTATTATTATTGTTGTATGGTGTATTTTAAATCTTATATGGTGAATTATGTATTTTTCTTACGTACCAAACATTGTTTTGTGTTGTATTATTGTTTAAAATTTTTCTTTTTATATGACTTATGATACACTAAAATGATATTATGATTCATTAAATTTGATATTATGATTCAATGAAATTGTATTATGATTCATTAATTAATATTTAGAACAAATACTAAATCAGTATTGTTTTGTGGTATATTATTAAATGTTATATGATGTATTTTAAACTGTATGTGATGAATCATACATGTTGTTGATATGTACATATAACAAACATAAATTTTTAAACTTGTCAAAACATATCCATGACTGGTCTTGTTTTAAAGAGCTTGAATTTAGATTAACAATGATGTAAATTTTTTTTATTTTAAATTATCACATAACAACCGCATCGTAGGAGCGTCCCGCCCTATCTACCAAATCATCAAATAAATTGCATCCCACACTCACACTCATTTGTCACTTTCAAAAGATCCATTCCGTTATGATTTATAACCACGTGATTGTTGATCTCTAGATATATACGTACGCCACTTCTTCTACATTAAAATAAGGTAAATTCTTGGCTAAAGGTGTATGCAGCGAACTTGGCTACATCTATAAGGAAGAAATGGGTATTGGGAGAGAGGGCACATACACGCGAGTGTTTTACTTTGTTTTTGCATTTTTTTTCTTTTTTTTCAAAAATTTTATTCTTTTTCCTTTTATCACAAAAAACTTTAAATTGTTGTAACTTTTAATATATAAGTCCAAAATGAAAAAAAATTATATCATTGTTCACCAAAATTCAAGCTCTTCAAACAAGACCAGTCATGGATATATTTTAACAACTTTGAAAAAAATTATTTTTATATGTATAGTGCACAAAACGTAAAAAAAACTTGTACATATAGTCATACAAACCTGTACAAATGTTCATTAAAACATGTACATCTACACGTAAAAACTTGTACATCCTCGGCGAACAATGATATATCCATACATGTAAAAATAATTTTTTTAAAAGTTGTCAAAATATATCCATGACCGATCTTATTTTAAAGAGCTTGAATTTTGGTGAACAATGATATAAATTTTTTTCAATTTGAAATTATATATTAAAAGTTATCATAATTTAAAAATTTTGTAATAAGAAAAAATAAAAAAATAAAAAACAAAGTAAAACACGGGGCGCTAAAAAAAAGAAAAAAAAAAAGAAACGCGCATAGAACGGTAGAGGGATGTAGCCATATTTGACTACAGGGACATGTAGCGAAGTCGCGTTGTTAAAATAATTATAGTTTTAAAAAGATTTCTTTTTTTAGCAAGAAGAACTACCTGATTTTATGGGATTTTGTCAGAAACGTGTCTATATATATATATATACTGAATTGATATTTAACTAACAAGCAATTAGAATTTTTTCTCTTTTTTTCTTTCTCAACACTATTATCGGACAGCTAGAGAGATTATCTAGAAAAGTGTATAGAGATAAGTGCTAGAGAGATCACTTTTTTTTTTTCGAAAAAAAGTGATGAGGCAAATCACATTCGACAAAAAAAAAAGATGAGGTAAATCGATCAGCGGCCCCCTTGCATCTTCCTGAATATATTTTTTTGAAAATAGGCTCGATATTAATTTAAAAACGATGCCTCATGTTATCTTAATTTTTGGTATCGTATTTCGTGCGTAACTGTTGTCTTCAAGAAGCTTCAGGTAACAATATTTTTTGTTACAATGTTTCAGACGATGGGACAGCTGTTAGGGGTTGCTGTTGTGTCTTGCTGCTGAAAATTGAGAAGCTGTCTACTGATGGTTTTACAGAAGCTGACAGTTGTTGGTTTGGTGTTTGGTGGAACCTTGCTGATGGTTTTAAAAAACAAGACAATTGTTAGATCTGCTGCTGAAATTGAGAAGCTATCTGCTGATAGTTTTGTAAAAGCTGTCAGCTACTGGTTTTGGGTGTTTGGTGGAAGCCTGCTGATTTATAACGTGATTTCGAACATGGAGAAGGTGCCATGTTAATATGGAGAGTGTCACATGTCCCAACACTCTATTGGAGGAAAATAAAGATAAAAGAAAAAAAAGAGAAATTTGTTAACATTCTACGGGTACACACACAGGGGAGAGAGGGAAGAGAGAGAAATTTTTATTTTTTTTTTCAAAATGCCATAACTTACAAAATATAGTGTAAAAATAAAATAAATTATACATTGTTCATCATTTTTCGTGCTCTTCAAAATAAGACCAAACATGAGTATATTTGATAATTTTTTTATTTTTCATTTTTTGTATGTATATTTTTTAAGATTCGTTGTGAATCTTAAGTTTAAGAAAGTGAATCATAGGGTGTTACCAAAGTGAATCAAAGGTTGTTAAAAGAGAATCAGACAGTTGCTTAAAAGTGAATAAGAGGTTAAAAAAAACGAATCTCATAACAGAGATTGTTTAAAAGTGATTCTGGTTGTTTGACTAATTGAATCAAGATGTTTTAGAAAAGTGATCAAACGTTGTTAAAAAGTGAATCACAAGTGTTACAAAGTGAATCAGAGTAATAAGAGTGAATCTCGTAAGCATAGATTAAGAGGTTTAAGAAATGTGAATCACGATTTTTATAAAGTGAATCATGCATTTAAGAAAAAGTGAATCAAAGATTTAAGAAAAAGTTGATTCTCATAAATAAAGATTGTTTTTAACTAAAGTGAATTAGAGGTTTAGAAAAAGTGACCGGGGTTTAAGAAAGAGTGAATCCAATGTTTTAAAAAGGTGAATCAAAGGTTTAAGAAAAATGAATATTTTGTTTAATACTAGTAAAAGTGAATAATACCACAAACTTATGCGAGGGTGGTTTTAGGGTGTTTGGGGGGAGGTAGGGTACTCTTTTTGGCATTAGTTCAACACTTTATATGTCGTCACTACTCGACAGTTTTTTAGGTTTGCACTACAAACCCTAAAAATGCCTTCGATGTTTTTAGCTATCCTAGGGTGGTTTTTGGGTGTTTGGGGTGTAGGGTAATCTTTTTGACATTAGTCTACACTTTATATATGTTTGTCACTGACTCGATAGTTTTTTAGGGTTTGTGGTTTAGTGTTTATGGTCGTTAGACCCTAAACCCTACACTACAAACCATAAAAATGACTTCGACGTTTTTAACTTTACGATGGTGGGTTTTTAGAGTGTTCGGGGTAAGATTCATTTGTTAATGAATAAGGTTCATTTATTATTAAAAAAGATCCATTTTGCTAATGAAAAAGATTCACTTTAAAAATACCTAATATATACTCATACTAAAAATATAAAATTTTAAGTTTACCAAAACATATCCATGACATACATCTTGTTTTGAAGAGCATGAAAAATGATGAACATGGTATAATTTTTTTAATTTTTACATTTTTATTTTGTAAGTTATAACATTTTGAAAAAAATACAATTTCTCTCTCCTACCACATTCAACCCCCCATAACTCCCTGTCACGCCTAAACTTTAAGCTACTTTTTTTCCCTTATTTATTTATTCTCATTTATTCCCTCCAATTACATTGTGACAAGTGGCTATCTCCATGTTGTAAGGTGGCGCTTTCGCCAGGATCTCC
Source organism: Limonium bicolor (assembly GCA_023374045.1). Taxonomy (NCBI): domain Eukaryota; kingdom Viridiplantae; phylum Streptophyta; class Magnoliopsida; order Caryophyllales; family Plumbaginaceae; genus Limonium; species Limonium bicolor. Next base: position 270,023,128 of record CM041777.1, read on the forward strand.
ATTCTGTTTTAGAAATTGAGAAGCTGCCTGCTGCTGGAAGCTGTCCCCAAACGAGCTCGATGTCAATTTCTAGGACGAAGCTGGACGTGATCCTCACTTTTAGTTCAATGGCGAATGTGTTATTATAGTCTGCTATAATGTCTAATTATTTTTGATATACCGTTTCATGTGAATTATTTTTATATGATTTCTATACTAATTTTTAGCATAACACTTGGCATTATATTTTTGTTATTTATGGATGACACTAAAAATAAAAAAAGTTATGAAATGTCACTAATATTTTTGTAAAAGTCCATGAAATGTCATTACTACTGACATTGATCAGAAAAAAAATCATAAAAATACCCCTACTAAAAAATAAAAATTTGTGAAGTTTCACAATATGCCTCTAAGTGTTCAAAATTCACAACATTCAAAATACTATAAAAATATAATATATTATATATAAATGATTAAATTGTAAAAATTAACAAAATATTAAAAATAATTGAAAAACAATAATATTTTTTGGGAAATTTCATGAAATGCCACTAATTTTTGGCTAATTCATGAAGTGCCACTAAAAAAGAAGTAACTACATTTTTGTAAAATCCATGAAATGCCATTGAGCTATTAAGCAGAAGGAAAAGTGACAAAAATACCTAAACTAGTTAACAAAGTACTTTTAAAGTTCACAATATGCCTTTTAAGTGTTAAAAATTCATCAAAAAATATAAAATAATATAAAATATAAATATATATATATATATAAATTGTAAAATTGTAAAAATTAACAAAATATTAAAAAATATGAAAAATAAATTTTTTTGATGTTTTTAACAATAAAACAAAAATAGTTTGAAAACATAATTTATATCAAACTTTCTACTAATTTGTATCAATTAGTACCATAATTTTACCATTCATTTTTAAATTATTTTTTCTACCAATTTTAATTATTTATTCAAAGTAAATTAATTATATTTTAAATGAATATTGAGAAAATATTTAATTTATATTGGGTTGCTATTCGCAGTACAAATTACTAATCACCGCAGTACAAATTTTTTTTAAATCATATTAACGTTGTAACATGTAATGTGTCCATGTGTTTTTTTTTTCAAAAAATGATATCTGAAAGTAATTTAACCCAAGAAGTTTGTAGTGATTAGTACCGAATTTTACTAGTTACTTTTTGTGTTGTAATCAATACGGAATCTTTTTTTAAAAAAGTGTTGGATTACATTTTTATGTGTTTACACTATTAATATGATTTAAAATTAATTAGTACTGCGATTAGCAAAAACTTTACTATTTGCAGTAACAAGTTTTTTTCACCACCTTAGTTGAATAAGTTGGAATGTTGTGGGGTGACATTTTTTTCTGGATTTATAATCTTTGGTAGATGTTTGGACGTGGAATAAATGTGCCATTATACTTTTCTGGATTTATAATCTTTGGAAGATGTTTGGACGTGGAATAAACGTGTCATTATGCTTTTCTGGATTTATAATCTTTGTAGATGTTTGGACGTGGAATAAACGTGTCGTTATACTTTTCTGGATTTATAATCTTTGGTATATGTTTGGACATGGAATAAACGTGTCGTTATGCTTTTCTGGATTTATAATCTTTGGTAGATGTTTGGACGTGGAATAAACGTGTCGTTATGCTTGTCTGGATTTATAATCTTTGGTAGATGTTTGGAGGTGGAATAAACGCGTCGTTATACTTTTCTGGATTTATAATCTTTGGTAGATGTTTGGACGTGGAATAAATGTGTCGTTATACTTTTCTAGATTTATAATCTTTGGTAGATGTTTGGACGTGGAATAAACGTGTCGTTATACTTTTTTGGATTTATAATATTTGGTAGATGTTTAGAGGTGGAGTTTTTACATTTTGATATATTTCAGTTATTGTGACATAAACATTACGTTCTAACTGCTTCGTAGAGTTGCCGATTCCTATATTTCATCCTTCACATGTGACTGAACTCAGGCACATGCTGAGTATGATGTGTCTGAATTGCTTGAAGTTGAAGCCCAGTAAGGTTAATAATTGTATATGTTTCTTTATGATGCACTTGTATATCTCCATATGAAGCTTTTGCATCAGTTTTCATCGATACAGTGTTTGTATAGGTCTGAAAAATCTAGTCAATAGTCAATCAAGTGCTGTTTGACTTCTGACGTAGTTATTTCCTGAATTATGTATCTAACTTGATTTCGAATTTATGGTCAGGCACCTACGAAGACTACTGGTATGGTTGATATGAAAGGGTTAGATGCATTGAAACACCCCTGAACATTTAATCACATAAAATCATAAACGCGAGGAGATTATCCGAAAATAATGCGTTATATAATTCGGACATAAAACAATGAATGAACAATTAAATTTAGTATATACGTGTCCGAAAGCGTGATGACGTGTGACGACGTTACATATTAATATAGTCACGTACTTATATATGTACGAATACGAAAATACATGTATGTTGTAATAATTAATAACGTCGCATAGTTATGTATAACTAAAACGCTACAAAATAAGGGGCGTATATATAACGTAACGAAAATTAAGTGGTCGCGTATCTAGCTAATAACGCGATATATATTATATGGTCTTACATATATAAATAAGCATGTATAACTTATACAAAAAAAAAGAAAGAAAAAGGAGCAAAGACGCTCCCGCTGAGGTTCAAACCCCGTACCTCTCGTATACACCCTGAACGTCTTAACCGGTTGAGCTATGCTCGAATTCGGTAACTAAAACCAACAACCTAAAACTAGTATCAAAGTAACTAAGGTAACTAAAAGAAAACAACAGAGAACCAAACACGCACCCTCTCTACTGCCTCACCTCTTCATTCTTCTCGATCAAGAACCAGATCGAACGAAATAAAACAGGAGACAGAGAATCCAAACTCTCAGGCGACAGGATGGTTGTTTATTCTAATGCCCATAACTTCCCTGGTAACTTGTGACAACCCATCCATTATTCCTTCCTAAATCTCTCGCCCTCTCAGTTTTCCCCCTGCAATGCGCTTGAACTAAGAGAACAATGTCGGCTAGCACATGCTCTACAGGAATTCGCTTCACGACAGCCCTGTTTAATCCGAGACCAACATTCATTACCCAGCATTCATCTCCATGCTCCACTGCTACTCTCTGTGGCATCGTAAATCAGGAAGACAACTACAACAGAGAGCACGGGCACCAACCGCACCTTCAGTCAGCAGACAAAGTCTGTTTATGTTCAAGTTTATGCACAGAGTTTGTTTTACAAACTCCCACTCACCAAGTACTGTATGATTCAAACTCTCACAACAATTCCTATTGGAACTTGCCACCACTAATGACTGACTTAACTCCTGCCTAATTCTTAAACCCGAAGCCCACCTCCTTCACTCTTGAGGTGTACACCGTTTCTGCATGGGCAGGAACCACCCTCACCCTCCCTGATTCCTGATGCACAAGGTAAGTGCTACTGGATTACATTTCCTCTTCTGTTTCCCTTGTCCGAGAATCCACTGTTGCCTAACTTCTTCTTCTTTCTCGATTGCTCATGCCTGGTTAGAGGAGTATCCAGAGAGCAAAACAAGAACAAGCAACTACTGTCACCTGATGTACTCCCCATTCGAGACCCAATTCAGGTAGTACTTCAGAACTGCCTTCTACATGTCTACTGCTTCTGTGGTGTTGACGTTGTCTGAGAGATTATTACTCAACACTCTTGTTCTCTTCACGCTTGACTCCCCCATGCAGTCCCCATAAGTTGTGCTAAAAAAGATCCCTGAGTAGAGCTGCAAAAAAAAAACTCTTCTTGAAACTTAACTAGAAGGTGAAGTTCCTGAAACAATTCTCCTTTTGCTTCTGTTATACCTCTCTCTGATTAATCAAGCCTGACTTCAAGGAGATCTTTTCCTCAGTTGTGTTAATAACCAAGGTGCAAGGAGCCTGATAGAGTGCCTGGACCAACGAGAAAAAAAAAAAAACAACTAAGCTATCACTGGTGAGCTATACTAAACTGATTCTGTGATAAAAGAACAAAATAACATCAACCTGTTTAGTTCAGTTGCCCATTATGTCGATTTCTGTAACATTATTATATATCTTGTGCATTAGTTTATAAAGTGAGGGTAAGAGTGGTGCTTGCCTAGTAGCCAACACACTTAATTAATCAGTAACTAACCCAGGTTGAGGCAAAAGAAAACTTAAAGACAGATCTGAAAATGAGAGAAAAACAGATGAAGAAGTAAGAGTTTAGTTTCAGTTCTTCCTTTTAAGTTATGTGTAAGAAGATTCTCAGGAAAGTAGCCAAGTGTTTTGGGTTTTGTTTTTTTTTTTGGACTGTTTGAGATGGAAACTGGATGGTATGCTTAGTCAAGTTGAGAAAGCAAAGAAAAAGAGAAAGAAGGTTAGGTAACAGAAAACAAAGCAATAGAAAAGTGTTACAGCAGTAGACATTCAAATGCTGTGTTTTTCTTCATTTCTGTATATGAACTTCTCAGAGGTATAGTCCTTGCTGTTGTGGGTTGTTTTGGGGATTAAACCACGGATTAAGACAACTAAGTAATCGAGTACACAGTTCAGGAAAGAAAGGAAAAGTCAGATGAGTGAACTAGGAAAAAAATGATGGGGTGAAGATATCAGTTTTCTGCTGTTACAGTTTATAACCTTTCTGAGATTTTTGTCTTCTGTATGATTGGACTCCAGTGCAGTTATCAGAATCTTACTGACTTAATGCTGAATCCAATAAGTTACTAATACACCTACGTAAGTCACAAACACTTGGGGAGAGTTAAGAAAAAAAACCCAATCTGAAGCATTAAGAGAATAGGAGTAAAATACCAATACTGGTGTATCAGTTTCATTTTCCAAGTTATGTGTAACAGATTTCCAGAAACGTAGCTCTAGTGCCTTGGGTTGTCTGAGGTTTAAAAACCATACTGAGATGTTAACTGAGTAGCCAAAATGAGTTGGGGAGAAATGGAAGTCGGTCTGTAAAACCAAGAAGATAAAAACAACAGTGGTGTCGAGTTTCAGTTTCAGGTGGTGATTAGTTCTGTTTCTGTACAGAAGATTGGGTGAGTGTTTATTTGTGAAGTTCTGAGTTTAAATTGGAGATAAAACTCTTAACTGAGTAAGAAACACATAGGAGTAAGATTGAGAGACAGGAAATTAATTGTTGGACAAACAGAAAGAAAAGAAAGGCAAGAGAGAAAGAAATGCTCCAGTTTAACAGTTTCAGTTTTGACCCCTGTTGCAGTTCTGTATAACGTTATACAGGAAGATTTGGAGGAGCTGCAGTGAGATTCCAATGACTCTAAACCCCCCCCCCCCCCCAACACACCTTAGTAAGCTATAAGTATCTAGAGCAAGATTAGGAAACAGATTAACACACAGATCAATAACAGACAGAAAGGAGATTAAAGGAACATATGCGAGATAGAAGAGAGTTATCTGTTAATATTCAGTTTCTGAAACTCTATATGTTTCTATGTATTAACTCCCTGGAGTAACATAGATGTTGTATTAACTTAGTGACCAGCCTAAGTGCTTACCCAAAACGTGAGGCCAAGTGCAAGCAAACAAAAAAAAAAGAACAAACACAGATAGCATGTTAAGACAGAAACATGAAACAGAAAGAGGAATATACAGGTTCAAGTTTCAGTTTGTATACTTATCAGCTCCTGTAGGAAGGGAATCCTAATGGAACTACCAGAGGGTTTAAGCTGTTGTTTAACCTGAAAACACTACTCAAACGTTTAACTAAGGGGTCACATGTTTTGGGATGAACTCAAGGTTAGTTTATTAAACAAAAGACAAGAATGCATCAGTTCTGTTTTATTTTCAGATCACCATTTGTACATGTTCTGTGTAACATGTATAGCAGCTATATGGGTGTTGTATTGGGATGAAGAGGAATTTAAACCCTTGTTAACTCATGTAACTAGTGAGGGGACACGTTGGAAGGTAATTGAAGCAACAAAAAAAAACAGAAGAATAGGATACCCGAATTGGTTTCAGTTTTTAGTGATATTGTCTCTGTATAACTGTCACCGTAGAGATGGGTGGTTGGTAGTGGTTAGTGATCAATTTAAAACTTAGCTGATACACTTAAGTGAGTCTGTAAACAATTAGGACAGGATGGGAATCGAAATGATCAGAGAAGAAGGGAGAAATCAAGAAGAAATATATAGTTGTTGTTTCAGATTTTAATAATGTTGTAACTCCTGTATAACTGTGTTACGAGGGTATTATAAGTGTGAATCTAGTTTAATAATGAACCCAAATGATAGCTAATAAATATAACTAGGTTAGCGAAACATGTGGAGAAGATTAAACATCAATTACTACATTAAAGGTGACGTTTGATAATGTATTTGTGTTTCAAATTTAGAAACCTTTGGGCTTCTGTATAATTGGGTTTTAGGGGTATTCTATGGTCTATATTATCATTATACAAGGGTTAAAACATTGCTCACCTATTTATCTAAGGAGGGAATACACATTAGACAAGTTATATCTATTTTATATAAACTTGTTACATAATTAGCGCTTAAAGCACTTTAAAACATTAACTAAGGAAAAAGGACTTAGTTAACATATAAAACAAGGTGTGAATGTCCTAGGAGTAAGATAAGCCTAGAATTAATGCATGTGAAGTTCTAAGGGTAATATAAACTAAGCATTTAACAACATACCTAGGGAATAACATACGATATAAAGTGTCATCACATGAAATGATAAACTGACACATTGCTTTAATTAACGCTAGGGCCGTAGCGAACTCCGACCGGGACTCCGAGTATGAGACAACTCGTACTCTCGGAAAAGGTATGGACATATGTGGTTCGTATGTTGTCGTGTTACACGGCTTGTTTGTTGTGTGCTCTGTGTGAAAAAGACCATAAGATTAAAGCATGAAATTGGATTGCTTGCTTATCGTGTTATATGATTGTTATATCATTGTTGCATATTATTTGCGCGCACACAGTAGTTTAGTCCCTTCTCGTTTATGGAACTTGAGATGAACCACAACGAACTATGAAAACAAAGAAAACTCTATAAGGGGAACTCCTCTCTAACCATTGAGGATGTACCATGACACCCACTATGGTGTCTATTCATTAATGATAATGAAGAGCAAATCTCAACTGCTGGAACATGAGAATAACCCGGGAAGACGACATCTCGGGCCGCGCGGTATGGAATACTCGGGAGTTGGTATCTGCATCAGATCCTTCGCCCTTCTATGTGGAGCACATCCTGGAGTCTAGAGGTGACTCCGCTTTCTCGACCCTGGGTGTCGGGAATGGGGGAGTGACAAATTGGTGGAGCTTATCCTAGAGTCTAGAGGCGACTCCGCTTTCTCGGCACACGACGTCGGGAATGGGGGACTAGCTATGGAGGAGACGTCCTCCAACGTGCGGTGACAAGAGAACTCACAATTAATCCATAAAGAAGCAAAGAAAGATGGGCACCTATACTATATGGTCACGGGAACTAACCTATATCCCCAAACCTGGTGCAAAGAAAGAGAAAGAGAAGTACACATGATGGAAACAAAGAAAAAGAGATGAAAACACTCAACGTTGAATGATCCCACTGTGAGGATCATCATTATTCAAATTCTTTGTAGGCTCTACTTGTTTTACATGCTTGGGGTGCTTGATGTTATCTCTATGCCCAACATGTTGTGAGTTGCTATGTTGTCGTTGTATGTTGTGTGTTACTGTTTTATTATATCATGTAATTTGAACTTAATCATATTCGACCAAGTAGTCGTGTGGCCCGGCAACATGCGGGCTGCACACGTTCATACTCAGTATAGTTTGCTGAGTCCTTTATTTTTACAGGTATGAAACTGGAAGCAGGCGGAGAGTAGGTAGGGTGACTACCATAGGGGTAGTCCATATGGGCAAGACTTTTATGTAGTATGTTTTAAAGTATGGGTTGTGACTATGTAACACTAAACCCTTGTTGTATGTTTCGGTTTGTGTAAGTTAAGTAAGAACTTATGATGTAGACTCTCAGTACTTGGTTTGTATTTCCCGTTTGTACTCGGATTTGGTTATGGTTTTAATTCCAGTCATTCAGACCGTAGCTTGGTATTGCTAGTGTTGTGTGTCAACCACGTGGGTGGTTGGTGTCTGTGACACCCTGATGGAACTGTGAATCCGCTGCTTAGACTTTTTGTAATATCGTTTGGCGCACCGTTCGGACTACTGTTGGGTTATTCAGGGGGTGTTACATGCATCTACATTTCTCTCATAGTTTGTTTCAATATTTTATGTTCAGTTTCTTGGAATGTAATTTTCGTTTGTATGTTGAGGGACAAAAGACAAAAAAAATGACGTTTACCTTTTAATAATGTAGAAGGCCTCTAATGTGATAGTTAAAGAGAACAAGAACAATGATGGAGCAGTCTCCTTGGAGCTTAGAATGCTTGAAAGGATGAAAAAACAAGGCAGTGAGTGGAGTTTCTTGAAGCAGTATGGTGGGTTTACGCCTCGAGATGGTTATCTTCTGGTCTAAGCTTGTCCGTTTTGCTAGCCAGACGACTGATGGAAGTATAATCTTGTTGTAAGTATTGGTGTTACTTTATATGGAAAGATGAAATGCATTACCTTTTCCTACATTACATATGTTACGTATCTGATTTTTGTTTCTATTTTGTGTGTTCATGTAGTGGGATTTTCTGTTTCAGCCCATCTTCTAGAAGGGCTTGTGTACCATAAGATACTGTATCTTTTATGCCTCATTTCACTACCTTCTATGTATTCCATTGCTCTTAGTTGATCATTTGATTAAAAAGGATGGTGATTTTAATCTCGTTGCTGATACTTTTATCCTTATCCTAACAAACTAGGTATCAAAAATGTTCAAAAAGCTTCCAAAGGAAACAAGAAAGAAGTTTGAAAAGAAAGGGTACTTCCCCCAAGATGGATACATCATCAAATACTTGCCCGTTCCACCAAATTGCTTATCCATTCCAGATGTATCTGATGGAATAAGTGTCATGTCCTCGGTGAGTTATGGTGCTACTCTTTCTACCATGCCCTTTGTTACCTTTTTTCCCAATGTTTTCATTCTTGTTTTCTAACTTATCTGCAGGATGTGTCTTCAGCAATGCTGAAGAAGGTACTAAGGAAGATCGAGGAAATAAAGAGTTCACGATCAGGTGAGCCTAACTTCCAAGCTCATGAAGATGAAGTCAATGCTTTACAGAAGGTTGTAGCTCAGTATCTTCAAGTGCGAGGCATTGGACAAAGAATTAACATTTAGGAGTAATGAAGAGCAAAAGAAACGGTGCATTTCTAGAAATTTTTGGCATAGTCTCCCCTGTTTTTCTTCTCTTCCCCGGTTCTAAGAACCCCACAAAATAACCAGAAGGTGTTCACCAGCAATTTTCAGCAATACGGTAACAATCACCAAGTCCACTAGAAAATAACTACATCCATACTGTATCTTAAAACAACAAAATAAATCCTAAACTATGCCCCTCCACACTGCTGATAGTACGAATCCCATAGTCAAGGTACTGAGAACCTCTTCTAACCCCTGTTCATTTGCCTCTATTCCTGTGCGGCATCTGCTCACGGTAGTAACGCCAGTCCCAGCACGATTCCCAGTATAAAGGCCTAGCAGCCTCAATTGCCTCATGCATGACTGTACATAAATAAAGTTAGTCTAGCATTCATAAAATGCTATAATCAACTGAATTATACAAAGGAAGAGATCAACTTACTAGCGGTCCGGCTGAGAACGAAGTGTTTTCGTATATGTCAGGATTCATGATCTTCGGATGGTGTGTTTGACGTACCAATCCAGATAATCGTCATCACTTGCATGTATGGTCGCCCGTGTCTTAGTGAACCCCAGAGTAGGTCCACACTCACGTGTGGTGTCCCACACACTATACTGTGGGGTACACACATCTATAGGGCTTTCCTTTTCTCCCTCTTTTTGGATCTATTGTTCGGTCTAATAGGGGGAGGTGGGATACACTGAACATACTAGAATTGGCGAAGACAACGCTCTGGCATATATGGCTCATTCACAGTCATGTACTGCAAGGTACCCATTTACCAAGAGCGGCCCCTGTTCTCATTCACCTTCTCGCGACCGTAGGGCAACCATCAATCTACATTGGATCACAGGGAAACGTAAGCATCAAAATAACAATAATGTAAATAATCAAATTGAAATTGTTGTACCACTTACATTTCTTGTTGTTAGAGCTCTATATGCTTGCGGTAGTTCTCTAGTGAACTTTGATTTTTCTGCTGGGAGGTGAACCTGACCCATCTCATAGCCCACAGTCTATCATCCCCATCACGCCAGTCAGCACTAACTACTGGTCTAAGAGTGGGGAAGTATGCATATATCCAGCACTACTTAAATTTTAAAAGAAATTATGCTAATTATTAATGTGAATTCATGAAAATTTATTACACATTGTTGTACATTAAAACACTTACCTCAAGAAGGGTCAAAGAGCCAACAATGTTATTACAGTCAGCACGAGATGCTATCCCCAGCTGGCGATACAACCACGCAAGAGTACCTGCTCCCCATGCGAACCTCTTTAGCTTCGTATTTTTACCCATGGGAGTAACTAACCAGAACGGTAGAGGACTTATGTGTGAACGCCCCTTGTTAGCAAAGATGGTAGTAGCGAGAGCATAGTAGAGCCAACCGCACGCCTGCTTCTAGGTACCCTCTGGCCGGTCGAACACCACTCTATAAGTGGACATATCTGAACAACACCAGTATGCCACATGAATTTCATCATCTGGTCAACACCCTCCTCAAAATCTAACAACTTAGCCATCGTCTCCTTAAGCTCACTATTTGTCGGACTCCCCACAATCGGAAGACCAACGATTGGGATCCTTAGTATCTGCCACACATCATAAAGTGTGATCATCATCTCTCCAAAAGGCATGTGGAAAGAATTGGTGTCCGGCTGCCACCTCTCCCACAAAGGCCAAGATCAAAGACATTTTGTTGAAACCCCATGTGGCATCTAGCAGATGATCCAACGCTGAGTACTTAATCATATTTCTTGCCCTTTGCAGTAACCCCGCTAAACGGCCAGTTCGTGATTATAGGGTTTCGGGGTTTAAATCCCAAAACACCCGTCCTAGACAATTAACACAAATTGTACACACGCATGAAGAAATAGTTAAATCTACTTGCCAAACTAAAAGATGATAGTATATACCTTAGTCATTGACCAAAGGTCAATGGCGACATGCCCACCAAAGCTGGTGATGACACTAGTCAGTAGTGGACCACCGGGTACTGGCACTTCAGTAAGCCTCCAGAAAGGGGGAATAACGGGCTCCATAGCGAGAGCAGCTTCCTCATCAGTCGTTCTCCTGATCAGGGTCATCCTCGTCTAGGCCCTCATCCTCAGATGTCTCCTCAGCCTCCTCCTCCTCCTCCTCATCTATGTCCATGTCAACGGGTGCTGCAGCATCCGGAGGGGTCTGGGGGTCATGATAGCTACACCCAGCAGAAGTATGTGCCTCTGCATCCTCCACATGGTGGTCATGATAGCTACCACCAGCATAAGTCTATGCCTCCACATGCCCCACGTGGTGGCTACTCTGACCCTCTATATTGTAACTAGAGCTATGGAGCTGGGCTAGATCTGCAGATGACCAATCACCTGCAGAGGATGAAGCTTCAGGCATCCTTCTTCTAGGTATGTGTGTGACTGGGTCGGAATCATGGAATGACTGCGTGGATGGGTCCATGATGGGCTGCTGCTGTGGGTGATATGACGAGTGACGAGGCGGGTCAGCATGATCCTGCTGTGGCTGGAAAGATGAGTGTCGTGCAGGCTCAGCATGACCCTGCTGTGGCTGGAAAGATGAGTGCAGTGGAGGATCAACTGCGGCAGCCCGCTCACGACGGAACAAAGCAGTCATTGGCTGCTCCATATTCTTGTCCTTCTTCTTTTTTTAGTGTAGACGTTCATCAGAACATTCTTTAGCTTATCCATCACTGCACAAGTTGAAGCAACCCAGTTAAGATGAGTTACACAAGTAAGTAATAATAAATCAACAGAACAATTATAGTATAGCCCCAAAACTTTCCAAATTCATCATTGTAATCCTTAACTCTTATCAAACTTAGCCAAAACTTATAATATAACATATTAGGTCAATATTATCTCTAAATTACATAAGACTTTTGGACCTTAAATTATCTCTAAATCAACAGAACAATATTAACTCTTATCATTGTAATCCTTGACATTCGATTTACTACACTTGTTACTTAGTCGCTTAAACTTTATTTTAAATTACCCAAAACTTGTAAAATAAGTTTATAAGTATATTTAGGTCATTATGAATAATTTTATACAGAAACTACACCCTAGTTCCCTCATTTTACTCTTTAACCCCAAAATTCCATAAACTTGTCATTTAAGTGCAACCCAGCATAAATATCCCTTTAGTTTTCAAAAATTGCATTTTAACCCCTTTTTATTTATCATTTTGTACCTATAAGCCCTTTAACTCATTCTAATGCTTTAACTTTGTTCTAAACACATTGTAAACTTAAAATGCAGTAAATAAAATAGTAGGCATTCGGCTTTAATTGTTACAACACCAAACAATACTCTTTCACCCGAAAATTTCATAAACTTGTCATTTAAGTTCTTAAACCATATTTTAAGTTACTCAAACTTATGATATAAGTTCACAAACATAATATATCATTATAAATAATTTCATACAGAAACAATTCAGCCCTATACATAACTAACCCTTTAGTTTTCAAAATTCTATTTTTGCCCCTTTTTACTTATCATTTTGTACCTAAAAGCCCTTTAACTCATTCTAATGCTTTAACTTTGTTCTAAACACATTATAAACTTAAATACAGTAAATAAAACAATAGGTGACCTTAATAGTTACAACACCAAAACACCATTAAAATGAGATGAGATTTAACCCTAACATAAGGAGTTACCTCCAAAACACCATTAAATTACCTTTTTAACATTCGATTTACTACACTTGTTACTTAGTCACTTAAACTTTGTTTTAAATTAGCCAAAACTTGTAAAACAAGTTTATAAGTATATTTAGGTCATTATGAATAATTTATACAGCAAGTACACCCTAGTTCCCTCATTTTACTCTTTAACCCCAAATTTTCAAAAACTTGTCATTTAAGTGCTTAAACCTTATTTTAACTTAATAAAACTTATAATATAGTTCATAAACATAAATATATCTTTATAAACTTTTAAAAACATTTACTATTAAAAAAAACAAGTGAGTCGCCCCAATAGGTGGGGCGACACTAACTGGTTCGTGTCATGCCCAGGGGCGACTAGCGCAGGGAAACCACCGCCGCCAGGGTGAGCTCATCTTGCTCGTGTCAATCATTGAGGCGAATCTTCTGTTCCCGTTTCTTCAGTCAGGACGAGTGCACAGGGGGCGTGTCTTCAGACGGGGCGAGGCACCGTCATCTTTCGGGTCCAAGCGAGCTCAATCGAGGCGTGTCGATAGCAAGGGCGCGCCACTCCAAGTCACCTCAGGAGGCGAGGCGAACCAGCCCAGCTCGTGTCAACTGTTGAGGCAAGCTTCGTCTGTTTGTTCCAGGAGTAAGGGCGAGTCGATTGCAGTAGTGTCGGTGGGAAGGGTGACTTTTTCTAGTTTTTTATTTTGTAGATCTAGGCTAATTTAAAGTGTGTTTCTAAATTCTAACATATTTGAAATCACCACATCAAGATCTATAACTTGCAAAAAAAATTTGAAAAACTCACCGGAAAATTTTTTCGGCAGTGGTCCGGCGGTGGCTCCGACGATCAGGAAGAGAGGATTCCGGCGAGGTAGTTTGGAGGAGAGATGGTACGTTCGTGAGAAATGAAGATACCGAACGCATCCTGTTTATATATAACGTGCACGTTTTGGAGCGTTTTTTCAAAAAACGCTCGTTTTTACTCATTTTCAACATATTAACGTCGTTTCGTACTAAATACAGTAAAACATCAATAACTTAGCATGAAATCACAATTATAACATCCAAACACAATAAAAACGGGTTTAACGACTTTTACTACAACAGAGCGTTTTTTTACCCGAAATTGGCGTTATCAACTTCGTTTTCAATAGACATTTCTAAATTTGTGACAATGTCTATAATTTAATCAAACATAATGTAAAACGTCGTTTACCAATGTCAAGTCCCAATTATAACGTTCGAACACAATAAAAACGGCTTTAACGATACAATGAGAGCGTTTTTTACGGTTCACGGTGACAAAATGCATATTTTGAAGAACAAAATTTACGACACGATGTCACTACATGTTTACAACGTTAATATGATTTAAAAAATTTTGGGAAAATTCCCGATATACCCCTGTTTTCTTTCGTAATTCACAATATTCCCCTGTGATTTTTGTAATTCAACTTTAAACATGTTTAAATGTTGTCCAAAATTGATGAAACTTTACATGGACGATAAAGTGTTATATTTTGGTCCAATTCCAAATTTGAAGTTTTTTAAGCTCACATGTGACATGTGGGACCCAATGAACATGTGGCATATTCATTGGGTCCCACAGGTCACATGTGAGCTGAAAAAACTTCATATTTGATACTGGACAAAATATAACACTTTAGCATCGTCCATGTAAAGTGTCATCAATTTGGACAACATTTAAGCATGTTTAAAGTTGAATTACGAAAAACATAGGGGTATATTGTGAATTACGAAAAAAAACAGGGGTATATCGTGAATTTTCTCAAAAAAATTTGTACTGCGATTAGCAACCCCCATTTATATTCTATGCAAATATAAGAATATATATTTTTCATTTCTAAATATCTTAAAAATATAAATAATTTATTTTAAATAAATAATTTAAATTGATAGAAAAAATAATTTTAAAAATGTACGGTACTTAATTTGTATAAATTAGTAGAAAGATTGATATAAATCATGTGTTCAAAACTCTATATTGTTTTTATGGTATTGAATACTTAAAAAAAATCTATTTTTTCAATATTTTATGATATTATAATCTTTTATTTAAATTTTTTATTTTTTTTATTTTTTAAATATATTTTAAATTTTTATAGTATTTTTATTTTTTATGAATTTTGGTGAATTTTTAACACTTAAGAGGCATATTATGAACTTAAAAAGTGATTTGTTAATTAGTAGAAGTATTTTTGTTATTTTTCCTTCTGGTCAATGGCTATAGTGGTATTACATGGATTTTCACAAAAACGTAGTGGCATTTCGTGACTTTCTCTTTTAGTGGTATTTCATGAATTAGGAAAAATATGGTGGCATTTTATGAATTAGGAAAAATATAGTGATATTTCATGAAATTTCTCTTATTTTAATTTTTTTTGTACATAATAATGTTATTAGGCTCATTATTTTACAACATTATCAAATGAGCTTATTTAATCATCTCACTTATTCTTCCGTAAATCACATACATCATCAATTATCATATCAATTTTTTATATTTTCTCTTAACTATATTTTCTCTACTTTTACTATACCTATTAGTTTCGCTAACGCATTGTCTAACTTAAAATAATTTTGACACGATGCGAACATCCCTACGAGTAGGTGTGTATAAACCTTTTTTTATACCTCCTTGCACTGATATGGAAACAAAGATTATTCTGATTATTTTTTTTGTTGAGAAAAAACAAAATGCTCTAAAGATATTTAAATAAAAAAAGTGAATTCCACTCATAAAAATATTATTATAATGTTTTTTCCCACACTCATCTTATGTATTAGCAATAATCTTCTTTCACAGGTCGTTTGGTTATTGGAATGTAAATTCAAAGAATTTAGTTCTTAGAATAGAATTCTTGGAATTAAACATTCCCTTGTTTGGTTGTTAATATCAAAATTCTTGGAATTAATTATGTTTTTGTTTGGTTGAAAATTATATTCCTGAAATCCACCTAGATTATAAAATACAATAACCATATTTCCCTCTTATTTTTTTGTTTGGTTAGAAAATATAATTCTTGAAATAAAACTTAGAATGGAGAATAACTAAGTTTATTAATCATAAATTATATGAATCATATAAAAATATTAAATGCTAAGTTATTATGTACACAAGCTATAATGTTATAAAACAAATGAGAACTGTATAACAAAAAAAGTTGTTCATGTATATTTTTAATGTGGAAACTTTTATTTATTAATTAAATTATGATATTCTTAATATGTAAATGAACTATAATATGGTTTGTTAACAAAGAACACATGTATTTAGTATAAAATTGAAAAAAAAATAAATTGAAGTAAATTAAGTAATTGAAGGAGAGAGAATTGTAAGTCCTATAAAAATGGTGCCAACTATGTAAATAAATAGTATAAAAAGAAATTAACTTGTAATTTAGCACGTAATATGGACGCGGCTCTCGGGAGAACAAATTTGGAATAGCAATTCCTACCTATTTTAGAGGGAATCCAATTCTCAATGAGTGCCCTCTTTTTTGGAATTTGGATAATTCTCAGAATTGAAATTCCACTAACCAAACATTGGCACATCTCAAATTTCAAGAATTCTTATTCTATGCCTCGTACCAAACGACCCGTCAAGGTTATTAGTAATAAACTCAATTTTACTCTTTTCCACACCACTATTAATATTTTTTTATTTTACATTTATCTATATAATTATGTCAAAAAAAAATAATTCAGATTCATTTCTAAAACGACTTATATTAGAAATAGAATAGAGTATAATTTATTAGATAAAAACTCTAATTAATAATCTATAATCTCTATTATGGTAGAGTTTCTTTACATTCTTAATTCTATCCCTTACTATTTTTACTCTAGTATTCTATTATGATTTTAAAAAAAATTGTATTAGTATCGTGGGATTATATCAAATAAATTTGTATTTAGAACTTGAGGAGAGATCGATCCTCCCTTTCTGGGTATGGATCATCGATTTGTTAATAAAAAATGATGAAAGAGAAATCACTGAATTATCGACATCAGGGCAGTGCATAGTTTACATGAGAGATCACAAAATCCTAAGTGCATAAAAAATTATGTTTCAGTTTATTATACAATTGTTTTTATACAATAAATATATATATATATTTATATTGTTAGATATATAAATATAATCATGTCTAAATATATATATTGGTGTAGTACAAAAGTTGGTCATTTATAATTGGATCCAACCACTCAATATTTGTCCGTGTTGAAAAATCCAATCCAGTATAACCACGTGAACGTTGAATCTCAAGATATATACGCCACTTCTTCTAAATTAAAATAACTGGCTTTAGTTTTAATTTTAATAGAAGTTCGGTAATTTTAGCAAGATAATATGCTTGATTTTATGGGATTTGGTCAGAAAAATGTCTATATATACTGAACTGATGTTTACTGACCACCAATCCCCCCCTACAAACAGTGGCGGACCCAGACTTTCTAACCTGTGGGGTCAGTAGTGGACTCAAAAATTTTGTTTATGGGATAAAAAAAAAATTTGACACTATCACACTTTAAAATATTATGTTATTTTATATTTTTCAAAAATTTATAAGGTTATTTAACTAATTTTCAAAAGTTTTGGGGAATTGGAACCCCATCCGCCTTTGGCGGGCACTTTTTATCGTATAACAATATGTCAAATAAAATATTAAAAAAATAATTTTAAAACAATATTTTATATTTATATTACAATTTGAACATACACTATTTTGAATGTCAAAACATCACATTTTGGTTACACTATTTAATTATTTAACATTTATTATTTATTTTTGTCACATATATACTTGTATTTTTCCAAAAGCTGTGGGGGCACGTGCCCCACAGCTTATAAGCTCGGTCCGCCACTGCCTACAAACATACACATTAATTCAGTACGTTACTAGTAACGTGAATAATTTTTGTATGTTTCATATGTGATGCCAATTTCTAGGACAACCTCACTTCTGGTACTGTACTTCATGCGTTACGTATTGCTATGTCTGACATAATGACAATAATTTTAACACAGTACATACATCACTACGAGGCCGTGTGTATAAGCCTTTTATATACTTCCTTGCTTGATTTAAGCGTATATAAAGATAATCAATAGTTGTCGTACTTTTTAGGAAGTGATTGAAGCTTTGTTAGCGGAATTGAAATCGTTACATAGTGACAATCGACATGTAGATCTGTCTGAGATATATAGATGAAGCTTTCTGAAAAGAAGAATTCATGGATGATGGTTGGAAAAACTTAGAAGGCAACTAAGCTTAAAACTAGACCTCATAAGGTGATATAAATGGGGAGAAAAAGAAAAGACGTTAGAGAGACTACTAAATTTTAATTTCAATATGAAAATACAAGATTTTATTTAAGAAGGACAAGAGAACATAAACAAACCTAAATACTAAATATACTTTTACAATAACTATTATATATATGTGAGATGAAAATTTTACTTCTATTCATAACATACATAGTTTTTTCCAGTACAGCGAATTGTTTTTTTTTAAACACACTAGTTTCACATAAAACCTTTTCAATCAACAAAATATACTCTCTTCCTGAATTGACCGTCTGATTATTTTTGGACATGTCGTTTGATTTCAATATTTAATCTATAAGATAAAATAATTTTAAAAATTTAATTTTTACATATGATTCCTTACATGATAAACTATATATTACAAAATTTAGTTTCATAAAATTATTTTTTCTTATATGCTTAATATTGAAGTGGAAAAACGTGCCATAAAACAAACAGAACAGTCAATTCAGGATGGAGCAAATATTAATTTTAATTTTATTTTGATTTCTAAATATCCAACATTAAAATTTTTTATCAACGTATCAAAGTTTTTCTAGCTCCGATTAATCGACATCTGAGATCACATAGTTTAATCGCAAGGACCACAGTTATAATTGGATCCAACCACTCAATATTTATTCCTTTTTAATAAATCCAATCAATAATTGCACTGCAAAAACGATCAAGCTGCTGAGCCGATACTTAAGTTTGAGTGGATAGAAGATGTGATTGCTATGTGACATGTCTTCTATATCATTATTTATTTAAATTCAATCTTTAAAACAGCTTTCCAGACTGGTGGAGATCTCAGTTGATGCGGGCCTGGATAAGTTCGGCAGGTTCATCATGCAGCAGTTGCATCTCGACATCAATCGTCCTTGCGGCAACAGTTTGGGGTGGTTTCACTACTCATGACCCTTCTCATATGGAGGCAGCAGTGGTTCTTTTAGGTCTTCATCTTACCAAGCGCTTGCCTTTCGCAGTGTCCGGGTTTTGTCGGATTGTAAGCCGGTGGTTGCTTATCTGTCAGCGTTTGGTGCCACAACTATCTCAGATAGCACGACACTTTTGCTCAATGATGCCTTGGCACATTTGAGGTCTTTGATTGATTTTCAATGCTTTCATGTCAGTCGTTTAGATAATTTCACAGCTCACAACCTAGCTTCATATGCTAGCAAATTTCAGCTCCCTGCGAGTTGTTGGAAGTCTTCCGACTTCCCTCCTGCTGTAATCACTATATGTTCTTAATATATTTTACTCTTTGTTTCAAAAAAAAAATCTTTAAAATAAGACTAGATATGAGTATCATTATACACAGTAAAAATTTGTTTATAATGATACATGAAAATATTTATATAATTCACTAAAATTGATGTTATGATTTATTAACTAACAGATGGTGAATCATATATTTTTCTAACGTACAAATTACGAAACTAATAAAAATCATTATTGTTTTGTGGTAAATTATCATATTTTGTGATGTATTATTATTATTGTATGGTGTACTTTTAATATTGATGAATCATATATTTCTCGAATGTATCAATTTCGAACAGATTTTATTTTTGATCGGGGGCTACAAATGTAGCGAAATGTAACCAATAATCTGGTTATACAACAGAGGAATTATCCTTGCCAAAGTGTCAAGTGGCAGATAAAGTCCAACATCAATTTCGAACAGATAATAAATCATTATTGTTTTATGGTGCATTATTATTGTTGTATTATGTATTTTAAATTTTGTACGGTAAATCATAAGTTTGACTGATATATAAGAAATATACATGTAACTAATATAAAATTTAAAAATTTATCAAAACATATATAAAATAAACAAAAGGGATAAACGTGATAGATGATAGTTCATTCTTATTGAAAAGTACAAAACAGAAAATGATCGGATCTCGAATCTGATAACCCATAATCGACATGCAACTCTAGATCTACACCAAATTTAGACAGAGCAAGTAGGAGGGAGCTGGACTTGAGGAGCCGGAGGTGGCGGTGAGGCAGGGATGAGGAGGGGCGGCGGTGGGGTGGTGCGGCAAGGAGGAGTCGATCAAACGACGAAGAACACAGTTGGAGGTGAGATAACCCCACTTCTCACTTAATGACAAAGCACAAAAACTTATGCTTAACTTAAAATTCTTGGCGAGATCTATAAATTGGTAGCAAAAACTATATTATTTGAGCAATATTTAAAAGAAATTTGGAGGTTGAAAATCAACTATAAAAGGAAAAAAAGAGAAGAGAAATCTCTTTCCCCGTTTCATTTTAAACAAATATTTTTATTATGGACCTATATACTCCAATCATTTAAAAAAGAATATAATTAACATCTTCAAAGTTTGTCTCGATGATTTTTGAGATTTAAGGTCTTATAATATAAATATAAAAAATTATTAAATTAAAATATATAAAATGATGTCTTTTAATATTATATTTAAAATAAAATTAAATATTTATATAATTTTCTATAATAAATAAATAAAAATTGGACCAGATATTGGGTCCAGTCATCGCCCCACGGGCATTGAGCCGGCCGTGCAGGTCCACACTGTCATCTTCTGAGAGGCGTGTCCCCTCCATCGACTACCGGCCGTCGGCATAAGTTATAGTAAGTTTATAACCACGTGATTGTTGATTGTCAAGATATATATGCCACTTGTTGTATTTCTTTACTCCAATAATAATAATTATTATTACTTTAAATATTTTAATAGATATTATCTAACTTTATTAGATAATAGACCTGATTTTAGACCGACAAAGGTAACCCAAATCATAAAAATCGATCCGTACCTAATCTGAACCTTAATTTAAACCGGATGATGTGATCTGAAATATGATCCAAAAATCCGAACCGAACCAAATCAAAACCGAATCAAACCAAAATTTGATATACTCGAATCCACCTGAATCAAATTCACCCAAACCACATTGACCAGAACTGAATTGACCTGAACCAAATTCACCCAAACCACATATGAAATTAGACAAATTTCTATTATCCTTCTGTGTATTATTGAAATGCATAAATGCATAATTTCCATGAATTGATACTAAAATAAGGAATGTTTTCATTCCATTTTTACAATTCTTACATCTCATATAAGTATATTTGTATGAATAATTGTTAAAAAATGACAAAATAAGAAGATAAATGGACAACCTTTGCCTGGGAGCAATAAGCTATTGAAGGATGCCCGCACGAGGAGCGCACGCGAGACGGTGATCAGTGGCGCACACACAACATGAAGTCACGGGGCGAGGTGATGACGGGGCATAGGGGCACTGGTGTGAGGTGGTGATGGATTGGCATGGGCGCGTGACGCTCACTCGAGATGACAGACGCTGACGCAGGACGCGCGCGGGGTGTGACGGATGCGGGATGACGGGAGGCACAACGTTGGGCGTAGGGAGGAGAGATAGACTGGGCATCGAGTGCTGAATATTGACCGATGATTCACCAAATTTTAAATTTATATTTGGTCGATACAATTAATAAATCTATAGTTAAAAATTAATATTAAAGATATTGTCATCCAATTTGATTATGTATAACCAACCAATACACAATAACAATATTCATCAAGAGTAACACTATATTAAGAGAATTTGGATCCAAATATGAAAATCAATACAAATTACAAAGGTTGCTTAAATTTGTACTTTAAAATTTTTGTCAATTAAGCATAACACGGTAAGTCACCCGAATTTGAGCCATAACCCGAAAAAAACGAAAAACGTAGAGGCTAACCCGAACTGAAAGCACCCCAAACCCGAAATCAACCAAATTGAAGTTACCCGAATCTAATTTTAATCAGATTACACGGCCCGATCCGAACCAAACCAAATAGTAAATATTTACAAATTGAGATGAACCGAACATAAACCGAGTGAGCCGAATTGACACGTCTACCTGATTTAGTGCGATTTTGGTCGGAAAAATGTATAATACACTGAATTGATATTTAATTAACAAAAGTGTACCTATTTTTCTCAACAGTGTAGTGGGACAGGTGGAGACATTTAAAGTGTATAAATACAGGGACACCAAACAATGTGGCAACTCGATTCATCAGCCCCTTCTTTCTTACATTCTTCCTCACTCTCTCATCACTCCACCATGGGAAACGAAAGCGATACCGGTGTTCCTTTTCTCTCCTTACCTCAATCCACAAACAAAGCCGTGACCCGTGTTCCAGCCTCCGGTGTTGTAGAAAACATACCAATCATTGACATCTCTGGAGCCCTTCAACCCAACCCAGATGAATCCGTGTTAGCAGAAATTGTGGCTGCCATCGGCAAGGCTTGTGTGGAGTGGGGATTCTTCCAAGTAGTTAACCACGGGGTTCCAGAGGAGACAGTGAATAGATTGAAATCAGAGTCAAAGAAATTCTTCAGTCTGCCATTGGAAGAGAAGAGGAAAGTAAGAAGAGATGTGGAGAATCCTCAAGGGTTTTATGAGTCAGAAGTGACTAAGAATGTGAAGGATTGGAAAGAAGTATTTGATTATTCTGCGGTGGAACCACTTATTATCCCTAAAACACCTGATCCTGAAGATCCTGAGATTAGGGAGTTGAGCAATCGATGGCCGGAGAATCCTCCATGTTTCAAGTGAGTGTTTTTTATTTGATTTGATTGTGAATGTGTTGATTTTTGTTAGAGAAAGCTAGATAATCTTAATTAATAACTGGGTCAATCTGCAGGAAAGCATGCCAAGACTATGCTGATGAGATGGTGAAGTTAGGACTTAAGTTAATGGAACTTATATGTCTGAGTTTGAATTTACCAAAGGATCGTCTCCGTGACTATTTTAAAGACACGACAAGTTACATGAGGATGAACTACTACTCACCCTGCACATCCTCAGATCCAACTATTCAAGGAGCTGGTCCACACAAGGACTATGGTGCAATCAGCATCGTGGCTCATGATGATGTACCTGGGTTAGAGGTATATCAGAAGGAAACTGGGGAGTGGAACTTAGTTGTCTCTGAACCTGGTGCATTAATTATCAACGTTGGCGATGTCATGCAGGTCAGTTTACATTTACTCAAAACAACTTATATAATGTTTCCGCTACAAGTTTTGTTTAATGAGCTGTTGTAAGTATTTCATGGTATGGGTGTTGTAGGTGTGGAGTAATGACACTTACTACAGTGTGGACCATAGGGCAAAGACAAACAAGGAAAAAGAGAGACAATCATGGGGTTTCTTCTTTGCACCATCTCATTATGTTGTAGTCAAGCCATTGGAAGAGCTATTGATTGGACCTGATGGTGAACCCAAGAAGCCAAAGTATAGAGGATATAATTATGGGAAATTTTATGCACACAGGAAGCTCACTAATTTCAAGAAACTCATGGAGAATATCCAGATCGATCATTTTAAGATATAATAGCTTCTGAAATTAACAAGCATAATAATTAGACGACTACCGTCTACATTGTATTAGTGTGTGAGTGTGTTTTTTTTTTTAAAAGTAACTTTGTATTAGTGTGCTTGATTGTAAGAATAACTACCGAGCTGTTATATGACGGGTTTATGAAAGCCTATATGGCAGATTAAACGTCATATATGGAAGAAGTGGGTTGATCACTCGTGTGATCCGCAATCGCACAATAAAGTCTCCTTTAAAGTGGGACATTATGTAATAAGTTTGGGAGCAACTATATATTTATAAAGTTATCAATTATTTAGTATTACCGTACAAGTTACTGTATGATATCTTATGGCAGTTTTCTTTTTTCCAATTTAAGAATAACATATCTTTTTGGAGAGGTCGGGGTCAAATTCAGAATCAAATAATTTAGTACCCAGACGTAATTGTATAACCAGCCCGGATTTTTTTTTTAAATAAAGGAGCAGCTTTAATATTATATTACATGAAAAAGATTATATGCAAGTCAATACTTATACATAAGATACACCATCTACCGACATATATCCTAATGGTAAGAAAACTTGTATGAGAAGCTTCATCATTGGAGTGAGTATCTATCATGGCCAACCCTAACATCACCACCATCACCACCGGCTACGGCTTTTTAACCGTTGCGAATCCGTACCCTGCAAACAACACCAATCGGCTAGCAAAGTCGAGTGGGATCCGACGGCTCAACCGAGCTCGGATAAATCTTTTCTGCACATGCAACAATATACCGGTAGAAAGCCCCAAACCTATAACTCATTAGACACAAAAACATAAAAACAAGCTGGATGAAAACATAAAACTTCTCACTAGAGAAGAAACTAAGGACAAAGCAGAGTAACAAAGCAAGATAACAACTAGTCTATAGATGGACAAATACTAAACAAAAGAAAAGGAGAAAAGAGGAGGGTGAAAAAAAGTGAAAAAAAAAGAAGATAAGAAAAAGGATGAGAGATGATAGAACATTTTTCCTTGCTTTTTAGAGAATAGACTTTTATAACCAGTCAGGATTTATACATATGTTTTTATGACCCTTCATGATAAATAATTCAGTCACAAATAATTTAGTACCCAAAAAAAAGTATAGAATAGCATGGCATGATTCATGTGTATACGTTTTTATAACATAACAAGTCACTCTTGTGTTAAGGTCTCTACTATCAGGAAGAGATAGAAGAGATACAGGAGCTATTGCTAACAAGAACAACAACTCCTTCTCACCTTGCAAGCTGTCTGAGAGAGAAGACACAGCCACGCAGCAGGAGAGGACGTGAAAGGAAATGAAGACAGAGAGGAAACAATGAATATTCTCTTGTATATTTCATTTCTGTAAAGATGTATTTATACATCGGAACATTGACATTATTCTGTAACAAACTTCAGTTATGCCAACTAACTAATGTAACAGTGTAGTAGTATGTAGCAGAATGAATTATTATTTTTCCTGTTACATTGCTGAAGTGTTATCTGTAACAAATCTCCCTTTTCCAGAGAACCTTGTCCTCAAGGTTCAAAGGTTGGGAAACGCTGTATAAGATCGTAATAATACTCCCACGTTGCTTCTTCTTCTGGAAGATCTGTCCATTTTACCAGCACCATTGTTGCTGCACTGAATACCGAATTCATCAGACCTTGAAAGGTTGCAGGTGCGTTTGTCAAGCCGAATGGCATGACAAGATAATCATAATGCCCCGTATGAGTTTTGAATGCAGTTTTGTGTATGTCATCAGGTTCCATCCTAACCTGATGATAACCTGCCCGAAGATCGATTTTAGAATAATATCTTGATCCTCCCAATTCATCCATTAGATCCTCAATCAATGGAATAGGAAATCTGTCCTTAACAGTGAGGCTGTTCAGGTTGCGGTAATCAACACACAGTCGCCAGGAGCCATCCTTCTTTTTGACAAGAACCACAGGAGATGCATAAGGGCTGGAACTCGGTTGTATTGTACCCTGAGTCAACATCTCCTGTATGATTTTCTCTATCTCATTTTTTTGCTGAATGCCATAGCGATATGGCCTCTGGTTGACCGGATTAGCTCCAGAAATCAATGGAATTCGATGATTATGATTTGCTCGAAATGGAGGGAGCTCCACTGGAGACTGAAATAAGTCATCGAATGAATTCAAGAGTTGCTGTATAACTGGGGAATGCACCGGTTCTTGTGAAGAAACTTCCACAGAAGTTAATGACCCCGAAGCTGCTGTCCCAGTTTCCTGGACACAAAGCATAAACAGCTGAGATGATTCCTGCACTCCCAAGGTTAAAGCCTTAGTTCTCAAATCACGAATTGACCCAGATTTGATCCCGTTCAACACTATCTTCCGTGATCCAACTTTAAATTTCATAACGAGATTTTTAAAATCCCACTTGATAGCACCAAGCTGTTCCAGCCATTGTACACCAAGTACCATGTCACAACTGCCCAAAGGTATAACCAAAAAATCTGCTACAAAACTTGATCCCTGAAAACTCCAAGAAAATCCTTCAACCTTGCCCACCACCGGTAAGGTGCTCCCATCCGCCACCGATACCGTAATATTACTCAGAGACTGTAAGGAACATCCCAACTTTTCTGCCATTGCTGTATCCAAAAAATTATGTGTGCTCCCCGAATCAATCAAAATGAACAATGGCTTCTTAGCATGCGTTCCGGTTACTCTCATGGTGCGATAACCGGTAGTACCCGCCAAAGCGCTTACTGAAATTTGTAAATCCGTCTCGGGATCTTCTTCGGTCACGTTTTCTTCTTCCTCCTGATCCTCTGCGCAATCCAACATATACAACTGAGACTTCTTGTGCTTCATAAAGTGACCCGGAGTAAATTGCTCATCGCAATAATAGCACAAGCCTTTAGCTCGACGCTCACTCATTTGCTCTGGTGTCAAGAACTTGCGAGGAACCAACTGAGTTTTGGATTTATCAACCGAAGGTGGGTGCTCGACTGATTTAGGTGTCGGAAGTAAACCTTTCCCCGAATTAGGAATTACCGACTGCTTCCCCGCCGACCAAGAACCAGTGGACCACGGCTTCCGTGGATGAGCTTTCTCATAAAGTCGACCAAGCAACAAGCATTGACGGATCGTTTTGGGCTGGAACATTCGAACGTGCATTTGCGTATCCGTTCGCAGCCCTGCGAGGTAAGAGCTGACCAGATATTCCTCAGAAAGTGAAACACGCGTACGAATTTGCTCAAACTTATTATGATATTCCGTTATACTCTCAGTTTCTTGCAAATTCTTAAGTTCGGCGATCGGATCATCCAAGACTTCTGCAAACCGTTCCCTCAAGAGGATCTTATATGCGTTCCAATCAGAAAGCAGCATCGCACCGACTTCCGATTGCATTATCGACTGATGCCATGCCGTGGCTTGCGCATCAAAATGAATGGAGGCGAGTCCAACTCTTGACTCTTCAGGAGTATGATCGATGGCGAAAAACTGCTCAACTTTATAGATCCATTCCTTAACTTTTTCTCCGTTGAATCTTGGAAAATCTAACTTTGCTAACCTGGTGACGCCGGAGTACGAACTCCTGCGGTTAGAAGATTCCGGAGAAGTTCTGTCGCAAGAAGTGTCGGAAGAGACCAAGGTGTGCAGCCTCAGCGCTTCAAACATATCAGCAATGCTCTTATCCAATTTAGTGTTTTGCTCCGCAATGCTCTTATCAAGCCTCGCGTTCTGTTCGGTAATCAACGCCTGCAACTGAGGCTGAAGCGACGCTTCCAGCTCCTTGATAGCGTCACGAATTAGCTGACTGGTGCGAGTTTCCGCCATGACTAGGAATGGACCGACTGGAATCTGATACCAATGTTAAGGTCTCTACTATCAGGACGAGATAGAAGAGATACAGGAGCTATTGCTAACAAGAACAACAACTCCTTCTCACCTTGCAAGCTGTCTGAGAGAGAAGACACAGCCACGCAGCAGGAGAGGACGTGAAAGGAGATGAAGACAGAGAGGAAACAATGAATATTCTCTTGTATATTTCATTTCTGTAAAGATGTATTTATACATCGGAACATTGACATTATTCTGTAACAAACTTCAGTTACGCCAACTAACTAATGTAACAGTGTAGTAGTATGTAGCAGAATGAATTATTATTTTCCCTGTTACATTGCTGAAGTGTTATCTGTAACACTTTGATAGGACTCTTATCTGTTTTTTTTTCGAAAACACTTTCCTTTTTCTGGGACTAGACGTAGACGGTAGACTCCCATCGATGTTCGACAGGGTAGGGATTTTCCTTTTCGAATATAGATGCTTGTCCGGATTTAGAAATGTCCAGTCTATTAGATCACCTTAAATAAAGATTAAGGTAGCGTGTGGTTACCACTTTCTCAATATAAATGGGCAGTATAAATGAACCGGTATATGTTGGTTTAGATTCTTTTATTTGTTTTTGCTGTTTGGTTAAAAGAGTATAAACGTCAACATAAATGTCAGTATAAATACCTGCAACAAATGCTACTTTTTGTTTCCGCGCTTTCACTTCCGCTTATTTTCTCCCTTCATAGTGCAATTACTGTGATTATTTATTAAAAAAAGACATATTATACAAGTTACTTTATTTGTTACAAATTACACAATATTTCAAATAGTACTACTTTTTTAGCCAAATTAAAAAAACACATTAATAATACTAATTTACAATATATTATTTGTAATACCACATAGATTAATAAAATTCAAAAACTAATAAATATACACACTTGTTGATATATGAATTAAAATATTAAAAAGTATAGAAATATGAATGTATATAAATTTATTAATCCACAAATTTACAAAAATATTATATATTAAAAGTTACAATTTCACTAAATAAATTCACACAACATTATCAGAAAATTTGAAACACTTGTTCTCTTTTTTTTATGCTTTTATATTTGTAAGAATCATAAAATTAAGAAAATAACAATATATTGTTTAGAAGTCATAATTTTTACTTAAATAATTCTAAATCTTCCCCTTCACCACGTTCGTTTTCTCTACCTTTTTTCATTCTTCTTGCTCGAATTTACTAGATTTCTCACCGTGGACTTGTGATGAAGCACCTCTCACGTTCGTTTCCACTTTACCTCTCTCACGGTTCTCATTTGAAACTCTAATGGACAGGCTGGAACACACATTCGGTTTCGAGATGAACAAGGGACATAATTTCGCTGTAGTGAATGTTTCAGTTCTACTTGCTACAAGTTGACTCCGAGAAGCAACTCATGCTTACACCTAATTTGAATCTTTTCAATAATTCCGGGGTTTTGTTGCACCTTGTGGTATAATATCAACAACCAGATGGTTTTAAATTTAGTATTTCTAGGCATTTTAATATTAGCTGCCAGTCATGGGTGAATCGTATCCCAAATTATTAATTTGGTTTAAATAAGGTTATGGTACCATGTTTAGGTTGATAATAGACTTGTTGATAATCTCAGTGATTAAGTTTAGTCGTGGTTGTGGTACAAGGTAAACGATGCTTTAGTCATGGTTGTGGTTTATGTTGTGCCTCTCTCTTCATTCTCTTCTTGTGTTTGTGCATCTGTAGAAATAAATCACTGAAGTTGCTATACCTTGCGAACCAGGTTGAAGACAGGCTAGATTATAAGCTTCATAGTAGACTTTTAGAGTGGTGATGGTGTTCTCTATTGACTTTTCTTATCTCGCACCCGCATGAGTACTTCTTTTGATGTTTATAGATGCGGGTTAGATAAACATATTGTGGTTTAGTTGGTTTATAAACTGGTACTTAATGAATAAGTACTAGGTGTTTTGTTACATAATTGTGGTGTATTTAATTTCCTGTAGTATTACAAAATTCTAATAAGGATGTTTTATTCATAATCATGTGTACACACACCGGCAAACAGTAAAATTACACATAGCATACCAATATCCGGATGTATTAGTACCACTACTTCTTTGAAGTATAGCACCAAGTTTCCATACACAAAATACCATCATAAATAATCATATGGTGTGTATATACCGACTCTCAACAAGTATCCAGACACAAACAATGTACCAAACACCATGACTCCCCCGATGAAACACCTAGCACTCGACATGATGTTAGTAATAATACTATCCGTAAAGAAATTAGTATTCTGTTTTAGCAGACAAAATATAATACACTGACACCTATAGAACCAAATACCACAAATCCTCTAATAAAATACCTAGCATTCATTCAATATGTACCTATGTATAAACACCATTATAAACATAGTCAAACGCCACGAATCCTTAAATGAAACACCTTGAACCTGTTCAATATGTACCTGTGTGTCAACCAAACATGGTGTTAGTAACAATAATATAAATAAAGACATTGGTATTCTTTTATAGTAGACAGATAAAGTACATGGACAACAATAGAACCAAACACCATGAATCCTCTAATGAAACACCTAGCACATGTTCAATATGTACCTGTGTAGTAACTGAACACGGTGTTGGTAACAATAATATCTATAAAGACATTGGTATTCTTTAATAATTACAATATACAATACAAAGGCAGCAGTAAAACAAAACACCACAAATTCCTTAATGAAACACCTAACATTTTTTAATATGTACCTATGTATAAACACTGTCATGAACATAGCCAAACACCATAAATTCCTGAATAAAACACCTAGCACCTAATTAATATGTACCGTCCATGTATCAACCAGACAAGGTGTTAGTTAACAATACAATTTGTAAAAACATTGATACTCTTTTCTAGCAGACATGATAAAATACACCGACAACAATATAATTAAACACCATGAATCCCCTAATGGAACACCCATTACTTCTTCAACATGTACCAACATATAATTTCAACAAAATATTTTAACGTAAAGAAAAAAAGAAAAAAAGGTTCTTTAGAGTATATATATTAAAAAAACAAGAAGCTACAAATAGATCTCAACAACTAGAGTAAATGTAAGACTAAAATTCTTGGAAGGAATTATAAAATTTATAAATATACTCATATAAAATTACTTGAGAATATTCTAAAAAATTAAGAAGAAATTACCACATGAATATAGATAGATTACATTATACACTAATTTCAAAACTACAAAAAAATTGTCCAGGACAATCAGGGATTGCATAAATGTCCAGGACCGAATCCACTCTTTTCTATGGATGTTTACTATTTACAAGCCAACAATCGCTAGGTGCTACCGATGAATCCATCTTTTCTTCCATAAATATATTTTTCTTTCCCTTCTTCCTTTTCTATGACTCATGTCCTCCCCTTGAGTGTTGCTTCAGTTCTCTCACCCACTAACACTCGAACACTCCCTACCCTTGTTTTCTTACAACCAATTATTTTAGCAAGTGTGGACCGTTTTTCAAGTTAAAATTCCCCCTGATTTAGACTTCATAAACTATTAATAAACTCTAATATTGGATAGTGCCCTTGCTAATTTTTTTTTTGTAAATTTGTTAGTATATAGGTTGTAACGTGTTTTTTTTTTTATAATTGGGCACAAGGCCAAACACCGCAAGAGTGGGAAACACATGACTCCAATACTGTTGATGCTATTTTGATCGGCAAACTCAGTTTAATACTGAAGCCCGTTTTAAGACTAGCCTGAAGTGAAGCCCGTCAGTCTTGAACTGACGAACAGAGAAGAAGATAGAATATTTAACAAGATTTTATCTAGCTGTTAAAGATAAAATCTTGAATGATAAATTCTCACAGTATCTGTATTTATATAAGGGGAAGAAAGTCTAGGTCATAGAATGACAGATTTACGCAAAAGAGAAAATCAGAAATACAATGTAATTTGCGAGAGCAACAGTAAGGGTTAATATAGAGAAAATCAGAGGGAGAGAGAGTGAGATTGTAGAGTCAATTCAGAGAGAGTTTTGTTGCTGATTTCGTTGTAAGTAATTTGAGTTCGGAACTCAAATTACGTGTGTATTATGTCAAGATAGTGTTCTTGACGTGAGGGTTGGTTTTAGCATTGAATACGTGATTGTGTAACCATTGTTATATGTGATTATAATAAAGGTTCTACCTTTATACTATTCTGGTCTTCCATTCTTTCTCCTCGTTCGTCCTCAACTCTGAACTCAGACCATCGACACCATATGAGTTCCAGACTCAGCACCGACATCTAGAAATTAACAATTGGTATCAAAGCAAGGTAACCCTAGACGCAGAAGAAACTTCTTCAGGGTTGATCGCGATGAATTCCTACTATATTAAACCTCCAAAGCTGTCAAAGTTTAACTACACCAGTTGGTGCGAATATATGAAGGATCAATTAATCTATATTGATCTGCAGCTATGGGACATAGTGACCTGAAGCCGAAAATTGAGAAGGATGGCATCACCAAAGAAAAACCAAGATCCAGTTGGAGTGAGAGCGATAATAAGTTAATAAGCAAGAACAGACAAGCTCGAAGGATTATCATGTCATCACTATCAACTCAGACCAACAGAAGATGTTAGGTGTGCGCACTGCCAAGGAGGTTTGGGAGTTTCTCAAAACGGCATACCCTGGATCAGACTCTATCAAAAAGGCTAAAGGCAAACAGCTCAAGAGGCAGTTCAACAATTTCAAGATGATGGAAGGAGAGACACTTTCACAAACACTAGAAAGATTCGATAAGATACTCTGTGAGTTCAAGACTGTTGGAGAAGTTCTCTCAAACGATGTTGTTAATGAGAGATTTCTCGATAGTTTGTGTAAAGAGTGGTTAAACTTCGCTACTCTCTTGGAATCTACAAAGGATTTATCAGAATTATCCTTTGAAGAAATGAGTTCAGAACTCATGGTTTATGAAGGAAAGAGAAGGGAGAAATAGCTACTTCATCAGCACCAATCAATGATTTACCCCTGAAAGCACGTGACACGGCAACAGAGTAGAGGATGACGACTTTGATATAGATGAGGAATTACCTCAATGGTAAATTGCATCCGAAGGCTATTTAGTAGACAACAAAAGTCAAACCAACAGTGTAAGTCAAAGAAGGGACAAAATACATGTTTTAAGTGTAACAAGCCTGGTCATGTTGTCAAAGATTGTCCTCTTCACCAGAAGGAAAATTCTCAGAAGAAGAATAAGAAACACACAAATACAGCTACAGCTGCATGGGGACAGGATATCTCAGATATAGACTCAGAACCCGGGAAGTACACGCAGATGTGTTTAACGGCAGTTGCTCACGAAGATGATGACATCAATACTGAGTATAACATAAAAGAGAAGGAAATCTGGAGGGATACTCTTGAGAAAGAAGAGATATTTATTCAGCTAACCTCTGCACTCTCTAAGATAAAATTCTTGAAGAATCAGTATGATACTGAGATTGAAGAACTCAGGGCTAAGGTGAAAGGTCTGAGTCAGTCTTCGACTGAAAGCAAAAATCATGTCATTGAGAGTCTTGATAAGCCAAGGATTAACTTTGTAAGTCCTTTGGAAACCAGGATTCTCACTTTCCTTGTTGGGCACAGGAAGAGATAAATTCTCTTTTGGATAGCAACAAATCGCTAAAAAGAGAATGCGAAACACTTGCAGACATGGTAGCCAAGGAAAATCGAAAGTTAGAACTTCAGACTCCTGCTAATCCAACTTGGTATACCGGGAAGGCGATTTGAAGCATATGATGCAGAATAATAACTCAGACAAATGCGGTTTGGGATATAAGTCTGAGACATTCTCTCAGTCTACGACTGAGAAGTTATAGACTGTAACTGCGAGACATCAGCCGATTACACTATGTCGATATTGCCACCAGCTAGGACACAAGGTTAGATGGTGTCCCAAATTGTTGAGAAAACAATTGCGTGAAAAATCATCAAGACATAACTCATTCAAAATCAAAAGATTGCACACTAAAAGGTGGATTCCTATCAATCACTTTAAGTCTGAGTCTACAACTGAGATCAAACAAGTTTGGGTACCAAAGTAAATCGGCCCTACAGACTCGCCAAGAAGACATCTCATCTTCTTCAACTGTTTATCTCCTTCAGTGATCAGACCATGATGCACTTCCATAAGCACTCTCAGCATATGCCTCATTTCTTTACCTATGGAGAGTGACTTCCTTTTTGATTTGGCAAAAGGGGAAATTGGTCTTGAACGTATACATTGATTTAGGGGGAACATTCATCAGTTCAAGACTTACAGAGTTTACCAATTGGTCTTGCACATACACTGATTCAGGGGGAACATTCATCAGTTCAAGACTTACAGAGTTTGCCGCATCAAAAGGGGGAAATGTTGATGCTATTTTGATCGATAAACTCAGTTAATACTGAAGCTTTTTAAGACTAGCCTGTAGCGAAGCCCGTCAGTCTTGAACTGACGAACAGAGAAGAAGATAGAATATTAACAAGATTTTATCTAGCTGTTAAAGATAAAATCTTGAATGATAAATTCTCACACGGTCTCTATATCTATATAAGGGGAAGAAAGTCTAGGTCATAGAATGATAGATTTACGCAAAAGAGAAAATCAGAAATACAATGTAATTTGCGAGAGCAACAGTAAGGGTTAATATAGAGAAAATCAGAAGGAGAGAGAGTAAGATTGTAGAGTCAATTCAGAGAGAGTTTTGCTGCTGATTTTGTTGTAAGTAATTTGAGTTCAGAACTCAAATTACATGTGGGGTGGTGTTGTGAGGTGGCTGATGCCGTTATTTTTGAGATAACTGGTTAGGCCTATATATTCACTTCCATTGTCAGTGTACAATACTTTGATTTGTTTGTTGAAGTATTTTTCCACTAGTTTGTGAAATTGTGGAAAAATAAAAGAAACGTCGCTTTTGTGTGTGAGTGGATACAGCCAAGTATAGCGTGTATAGTGGTCAGCAAATAAAACATAATATTTGTACCCATTGTAGGAGGGCGTCGGAGAGGTCCAAACATCGCTAAAAATAATCTCAATTTTATCCAAGGATTGTAAACTGGACTGAGCAAATGGGAGTTTGTGACTTTTATTCAACTGACAAGCAGTACAATCTTTTTGAGAGAAATTGGAATTGCAAAATTAAAAATGTTTTTGAAGAAATTGAAATGTAGATGTTGATGGATGGCCTAGACGGTGTAGACTCCGTTGGTGTAGTTCCCGGTAGCCAGGATGTTACCTGATGCGAGACTCTTCACAAAGAAAGATTCAAGTAAAAACGTGATAGAGCAATTATGCTGTTTGGTAAGTTGGGAGACAGAGATAATATTTTTGGTCATAGATGGAACACGAAACGTATTATGTAAATTAAATAAAGGTGTAGAACCAAAAATTGAAAGAGTTCTAGAGGATGTTATTCTCAAACCTTCTCTGCTCCTCATGTATAACTCATCTGGGCCATTGTAAGGGTATGACGTGGTGAGCTGATTGGGGTCATTGACAACGTGGTGAGAAGCACCACTATCGACGAGGTAGCCGGTCGATTGGGAGGAGGTGATGGGTGGTTTGCCTGGGGTTGTCTGGGCGGCAGTGGCGGTGGTTGGGCATTGGGGAATTGGCGTTTGAAGTCCTCACAGATTGTAATCCAGTGGCCTACCACTTGCACCACTGATATTTTCCGAGAAAAGGACGGGGGGAGTTGGAGGCGCCGCGTGTCTGGGGGTTGTGCCGGGTGGAGGTGCCGGTAGTTGTGGACCTGACATTACTGTAGGTGCTGTCTGCGGTTCTTGGAGGAGGGGTAGCCGGACTTCGACGTTGCCACGAGAGCAGTGGCAGGGATATGAGCGGCTGCGGTGGCAGAGGTGAGCTCCAATTCACGGACAAGTAACTTGTCGTGTAATTCAGCGAGGTCGATGGTTGAATCACGGGCTTTTATGGCATCGACAATGGCATGGTAGGAGTCATCCAGACCATGGAGTATGTGAGAGATGATGTCATCAGCATCGACGGGTTTGCCGAGTTCGGCGAGGAGGTCGGTAGTGGCGGTGATGCTTTGGACATAGTCGGAGATTGTTTGATTGCCTTTGACGGTGGTGCGAATCTTGTGTTTCAGTTGGTTGATTCTACCTTTAGATGGATTGGCATAGGTAGCATTGAGAGTGTTTCACGCATCTTTCATGGTTGCGGCTCGAGTGATGAGCGGGGAAACATTCTAAGTCAAGGTGCCGATGAGGGCGCCGAAGAGTAGGCGGTCTTACCTGTGCCAAGTTGTGTATTCTGGATTTTGTTTAGATGTGCCAGCGGTGATGGTGGTCTTAGCCGACAGAGGAGAGGAACCATCAATGAATTTAAGGAGAACATAACCTTGGAAGGATCGCCTACATTTGAACCTTCCAAGTTATGAAATTTTGTGGTGTCAATTTAATGACATTAGAGAGATTGCGAATAATGAAGGGTTGATTGACGTCGTTGGGGTTTGTAAGTGTGGTGGAAATATTATCCATGGATGGTTGTGGGTATGTGCAGAAGCGAGAGAGATAGTAGTTGCCCAATCCTTAACCGAAGCGGAATACAAAGCTCTTGCAGACACGGCTTCTGAAGTTCTGTGGCTCCTATCAGTACTACAGGAATTAAACCACACAGTGGCTCCACCTACAATCCACTGCGACAATATGGGTGCCACATTCCTCTCATCCAACCTAGTTTTCACTCCCGGATGAAGCACGTGGCAATCACTTATCACTTTATACGTCAAAAAGTGTAGGATGACATCTTTCAGATTTAACATATTCCAACGAGTGACCAACTCGTGGACGTCTTCACCAAAGCACTTCCCAGAATGCAGTCTGACCAAAATATCTCCAAGCTAGAACTCATCCACCGACAGTTCAGCTTGCTGGGGCATATTAAGGAAAATAGTTTAAATAATTAAAGGAATTAATATTACATATTAACATCTCATTATCTCTCCTCTATCTTAATCATCACCCTATTTACCTCCCCACTAACGTATTAATTCACCCACTTTTCCTTAGATATATGATCTACTTTTGACTAGAACATTAGTGTTGTATGTATTTAAATATTCATTCATCAAGAGGAATCAAACACAAATTAATTATTCCATTACGCGGTAGACTCCCATCAGTGTCGGTCGACAGGGTAGGGATAGATTTTTTCCATTTACTTGTTGTTACTGCAGTTATTTTGATTCGTGAAACTCCAAGCCGACTATCATACAACCGGTTGTATGATAATTATGTACATCCTCGAACAATCTTCACAATTAATTTGTAAAAAAATCCTATAAAGTTGGACAATCTTTATACTAACACGTGTAATCTTTCCATCAATATGAACAATGAATACTAAAATTTGAACAACCTTTGAATCGAAAATGAACGGTTGTACGATGCTCATCATACAACCGGTTGTACAATAGTATTTGCCGTCAAACTCTGCTACATACTAAGATTAAGTAACAGATCCGTGTCTTGAGCATACTGTAATCGTGAAGCGCAAATAGGTCCACCGTTCCACCAAAATCAGATGGAATCCTAACCGTTTTATCTTTAACAAAAACATCTATTATTTCTTGTTTAGATTTAGTTAGGTAGTTACGGGAATATCTACGCTTTTCCTAAGATATAAATATTTTATCTTTAGATATCGACACTATAAAAGTAGGCATAGAATGAAAAAACCAGTTGCGCTTTTTGACATATTTTTCTAAGAGAGAAAGTTAGACTTGAGCGATCGAGAGAGTTTAAAAGAAGTGCTTAAACCCAGTTTTTGTTGAGAAAACGTGAGGGCTTGGTAATTCAGGAAAGAGTAGTCTGTTTTCTCAGAATTAAGTGTGTGTTCTAAGGAGAAGTGATTCTCTGAAGAACGTGTGGGTGTAATCATTAAGTTACGTGGAAATATAAGTGATACATTCACGTGTCACTCTCTTGTGTCTCATTACATTTCTGGGTTTACTCTCTTTATTGCGACACAACCTTCTAGTTTTTTTATCAGAGGGCTACTAGTGTAGCAATGTAACCAATATATGGTTAGAGTTAGCAAGGAAAATTCCCAGCCAAAGAAAAGCATACAAAGCACATTTATCACTCGACACATACATGAAAATACAAAAAAAAAAACATGAAGATAAAACATACAGAAGCACTTGACTATGAGTGTCTTCTTTCTTTAAGCAGCAGTCTTCAATATTCTTTCTTTTGTGGCTTCTTACACATCTGTAACAGACACATTTTACTAGCATCCCAGCAAATTACAGACAGTCCTTCAAGTTTGTGTTGTAAACTAGGGCCGATAGAGGGCCTTTTACTCTCTGATTTATCTTGCACCACTCAATAATCTGTAGCTTGATTGACAGTGCAGTTTCATCCCAATTCAAATGTGCTTGTTCAAAAATTATTCTGTTTTCTGCAGTGCCAAATATTATACATAACATACATATATGTAGCACACCAGAATGGGTTGCATCTGTGGTTTGGTAAATGGGAGCACCAGTAAATGGGAGCACCAGTAATCGTGAGCTCGCAATCAAGTTCTCACCTGATACAACGTCAGGCAACCAGCCAGCTGACGTGTATCCGCCCGGGAAGCGATGCCGAGCTGTCGGTACAGGTATACCAGTGTCCCGGTCCCCCACGCATACAAGTGGACCCTACTAGGGTCACGGATGGGCCAGTAGGACGAGGGCATAACACGATCCCCGCCCTTGTCGATGATCAATGAGTGGGACACCAGCCACCAGAGGAAGGCCGTCGTCTCCTGAAGTGGGGTAGAGTATGGACCACCACAAGTATCATGAAGAGCTCGGTAACGTACCTGACTCTTCTCCAGGAACCTACAGTTTATCAGCTCCTGCTGATCCGCCGCGCCAAACAGCCGTAGGAAGTGGGGGATGAGAACATGTAACAGTGGGGCCGCTATACCGAGGCGGGCGCCATCCTCGGGCTGGTACGAAATCTCCATGCCAGTGATGGGGATACCCAAAATGTGGTAGATGTCGTGGAGAGTAATAGTCATCTCTCCGAATGGCATGTGAAAGGAGTTCGTGTCAGGCTGTCATCTCTCCACGAACGCTGAGAGGAGCGCGAGGTCAAAACAACCATGCGCTATGTCGACAAGATGCGCAAGTCCGCTATCCTCGACCGCTGCTAGAGACTCTGGGTGCCTCAATGTACTCAGAGTCCACGCCTCCAAATACTTCGTCTTAGACTTGAAGCTAAGACATCCCTCTCCTGTTGAATATTTATAATTTTCACACTATGTTAACCATTTCTTCCTAAAACAATCTAAAATTTTATGGACTATTTCAGACGGGAAACATACCACTCCTCGCCACACAGTCTAGCGCGACGTACCACGAAACTCGGGATCAAACTCGTATCCTGAGGGCCTCCGGGCATTGGAGTCTGCCCAAGCACCCAAGATCAGCAAGCCGACATCTACGCACCCCCTCTGCCGGAACCATGTACTAGGGACCGGCGACGACGGCGCACCGTTGCCCTCATGCTCAAACCCGGCTCATCTATATCCTCAGTCATCAGCTCATCCTCCCATGACGCGCGTCTCCGGTCCCCTTGTGGAGGAGTAGGCCAATAGGACTTCAGACCTCACGACCCGTCCCATCGCCGATCAATGAGTCCAGATCCACACCATGCAGCTGTCCACCCCTCTCTCCCTCCTCCATTCCTCCTCCGCATACTCCTCCTCCTCCCCCTGCTCCAGCTCATACTCCGCCCCAACCTCTCCTCACACGGGCTCGTAGAACTCAAGCTCCCTACGCTTCCTCGACGAAGCTGTAGCGTACTGTGTACGCCTCCTCTCTACAGCAGCAGCATCAAGGCCCAGTCACCAC
Source organism: Limonium bicolor (assembly GCA_023374045.1). Taxonomy (NCBI): domain Eukaryota; kingdom Viridiplantae; phylum Streptophyta; class Magnoliopsida; order Caryophyllales; family Plumbaginaceae; genus Limonium; species Limonium bicolor. Next base: position 270,062,622 of record CM041777.1, read on the forward strand.
GAGGGTGTGATGAGCTCTCTCCCGGTCGGAAATCGCTACCCTTACCAGACCGAACTACCAAGCAAACCCTTGCCTTTTCCTCCCGCCATCTGTTGTTTACCGTAGAATTTAGTCATACTATTTTTACAGTTAGTCAAGACCGGTCGAGGTTAGTCAATACCGGTCATACTGATCTCAGTAGTTCATCGTCAAAACAAATTCATACAAATCCAAGAACTGATTAAAACACGCCATAATAGAGGTATACAATGTAAAAAGCAAAAAAACGACCAATTATATAACAAAACAGTAAAAAACGAGCCCCGAGCGTTACCCGACAGTGCGCGCCGCGCGGCAGCCTCTTCCCCGCGCCAGCGCCGCCTCCGGCAAGCCCGCGTCTGCGCCGTCCCGGTCTCCTTCGCGCCTGCGCCGTCCCAGTTCCCCGCGCGCATGCGCCGTCCCAGTTCCCCGCGCGCATGCAGGCCTCCCGCGCCTGCGCCCCCGCTTTCACCCACGCGCCAGCGCGCCTGCTGGCCTCCGCGCGCCTGCGCCCCCGGTCTGGTCTCCCCCGTTTCCGAATTCGTCTACTGTTTTTGCTAATTTTACTACTTTTACTACTTACTATGCTATGCTAAAAAACTGTAATAATTATATAGAAAAGAACCTGGTTTTGCATATCGAACTAGCAAAAATGATCTGATGAGCACTGGCTTTCCTCCCGCTACCCCGCTCCTTGCTCCCCGCTCCGGTTACCGCTTCTAGAGAGAAGTCAGAGAGATTTCTAGAGATAGAGAGTTTTGAGATTTTGATTTGTGTGAGAGATAAAGAGGGTAAATGTATATATAGGAGAATTTAAGGATAAAACAAATGGTAAAGTTTTTAAATTTCTGACTGTGCGAAGTGAAAACTCGACTGAGCGAACGAGTTCAGTTAGGAAGTGATTGAAGCTTTGTTAGCGGTATTGAAATCGTTACATAGTGACGATCGACATGTAGATCTGTCTGAGATAGATGAACCTTTCTGAAAAGAAGAATTCATGGATGATGGTTGGAAAAACTTAGAAGGCAACTATGCTTAAAACTAGACCTCATAAGGTGATATAAATGGGGAGAAAAAGAAAAGACGTTAGAGAGACTACTAATTTTTAATTTTAATATGAAAATACAAAATTTTATTTCAGAAGGACAAGAGAACATAAACAAACCTAAATACTAAATATACTTTTACAATATACTATTATATATATCTGTGAGATGAAAATTATACATCTATTCATAACATACATAGTTTTTTCCAGTACAGCGAATGGTTTTGTTTTTAATTACACACACTAGTTTCACATAAAACCTCTTCAATCAACAAAATATATTAATTTTAATTTTATTTTTATTTCTAAATATCCAACATTAAAATTTCTTTTAACAACGTATCAAAGTTTTTCTAGCTCCGAATAATCGACATTTGAGGATCACATAGTTTAATCGCAAGGACCACAGTTATAATTGGATCCAACCACTCAATAATTATTCCTTTTTAATAAATCCAATCAATTATTGCACTGCAGAAACGATCAAGCTGCTGAGCCGATAACTAAGTTTGAGTGGCTAGAAGATTTGATTGCTATGTGACATCTCTTATATCATTATTCATTTAATTCCGCTCTTTAAAATAAGACTAGATATGAGTATGTTTGAACAAATATAAAAATTTATATTTTTATATATTTATAATGATACATGAAAATATTTATATAATTTATTAAAATTAATGTTATGATTTATTAACTTCATATATTTTTTTAACATATAAACTGTAAAACTAATAAAAATCATTATTATTTTGTGGTAAATTATTAATGTTTTGTGATGTATTATTATTATTAGACCTAGCAATTTGGGTCGCTGGGTCGGGTTGATATCAACCCTAACCCAACCCATTCAAAATATCATCAACCCATGCCCAACCCAAAAATGGATGGGTTAGAAAATCATAACCCTAACCCAACCCGTTTAAAATCCTTCAACCCTAACCCAACCCACCCGACCCATTTTTTAAGCATACAATAATTTAGACGGATTAGGATAGACTTTAATAAAAAAAATCCAAAAACATCCAGTGCTAACTAATTAGGATGAAACAAAAGGAAGAGAAGTAATCTTGCTTGATCGACCTAACTTTAAACGAATTTCATGTTATGCAAAGAGTGTAAAAGTACTACACCAATTTCCCATGAATAGAATAACACGTACTTTTTCCATAAGTTTATATTTATCAATCTGAGCATAAAGCTCTACCACTGTTAGGGAGGAATCCTATCTAGATATGCATATGATCCTAGTGCCCTTAATAAAGAGGGAACGAAAAAGAAAATCTTCATTATATATTAGAAAAATATACTAAAGACAAATCTTCTAAAGTTAGAAATAATTTATAAACTGAGAGCTCAAAGCCTCAAACTATGACTAATTGCTTTAAAAATAATTACACCTGTTTAAAATGAGTGCTTATGCCTGAGAAAAGTAAAATCACAATCACTTAATCATTACCAACAGTTGAGGAACTTTTATGTAGCATGTTATCCGTATTGTTGGCTTCAGAATTCACTAAGAGGTCTATAATGAAGATCCTACTTACAAAAAATACATATCACCTACTTTTGTTCACCATTCTAGAAAATCTAAACATACATATGTTCTCAAGAACAACTATGGCAGTGAGAATAGGAAAAACAAACCTTGGGCAGAGATGAAGAGTGACATAGACTTGAACAACGACGTAGAGAAGAAAAATGGATGTGAGTCTACAAGACGAGAGTACGTATTTAGGTTTTCAACATTATGTTAAGGTTTTTGGTTGGGCCCTTTGTTTGATATGTAGCTGGTTAGGCCGTTTGTTTAGTTAAAAGTATGTGATATTATTAAAGATGAGATAGTCCAACTGCACTTGGGCTAAAGGCTAAGGTATAGTTTCATCTGAAAATAATATATATATATAATTATGAATTAATTATTAACAAATATATTTTCGGGTTTCGGGTTGGGTCATGGGTTATGATCTCTACCCTAACCCAACCCCAAAATTAGCTTATTACCCTAACCCAATCCAAAAAATAGATGGGTCAATAATCAAGACCCTAACCCGCAAAAATATGGGTTGGGTTTCGGGTTGGGTCAAAATTGCAAGGTCTAATTATTATGATTGTATGGCGTACTTTTAATATTGATGAATCATATATTTCTCGAATGTATCAATTTCGAACAGATAATAAATCATTATTGTTTTATAGTGCATTATTATTATTGTATTGTGTATTTTAAATTTTATACGGTAAATTATAAGTCTGACTGATATGTAAGAATATATACATGTAGCTAATATAAAATATTAAAAATTTATCAAAACATATATAAAATAAAAAAAGGGATAAACGTGATAGATGATAGTTCATTCTTATTGAAAAGTACAAAACAGAAAATGATCGGATCTCGAATCTGATAACCCATAATCGACATGCAACTCTAGATCTACACCAAATCTAGACAGAGCAAGTAGGAGGGAGCTGGACTTGAGGAGCCGGAGGTGGCGGTGAGGCAGGGATGAGGAGGGGCGGCGGTGGGGTGGTGCGGCAAGGAGGAGTCGATCAAACGACGAAGAACACCGTTGGAGGTGAGATAACCCCACTTCTCACTTAATGACAAAGCACAAAAACTTATGCTTAACTTGAAATTCTTGGCGAGATCTATAAATTGGTAGCAAAAACTATATTATTTGAGTAATATTTAAAAGAAATTTGGAGGTTGAAAATCAACTATAAAAGAAAAAAAAGAGAAGAGAAATCTCTTTCCCCGTTTCATTTTAAACAAAATTTTTATTATGGACCTATATACTCCAATCATTTAAAAAAGAATATAATTAACATCTTCAAAGTTTGTCTTGATGACTTTTGAGACCTTAAGGTCTTATAATATAAATATAAAAAATTATTAAATTAAAATATATAAAATGATGTCTTTTAATATTATATTTAAAATAAAATTAAATATTTATATAATTTTCTATAATAAATAAATAAAAATTGGACCAGATATTGGGTCCAGTCATCGCCCCACGGGCATTGAGCCGGCCGTGCAGGTCCACACTGTCATCTTCTGAGAGGCGTGTCCCCTCCATCGACTACCGTCGCATAAGTTATAGTAAGTTTATAACCACGTGATTGTTGATTGTCAAGATATATATGCCACTTGTTGTATTTCTTTACTCCAATAATAATAATTATTATTATTACTTTAAATATTTTAATAGATATTATCTAACTTATTAGATAATAGACCTGATTTTAGACCTGACAAAGGTAACCCAAATCATAAAAATCGATCCGTACCTGATCTGAACCTTAATTTAAACCGGATGTGATCTGAAATATGATCCAAAAATTCGAACCGAACCAAATCAAAACCGAATCAAACCAAAATTTGATATCCACTGAACAAATTCACCCAAACCATATTGACCAGAACTGAATTACCTGAACCAATTCACCCAAACCACATATGAAATAGACAAATTTCTATTATCCTTCTGTGTATTATTGAAATGCATAAATGCATAATTTCCATGAATTGATACTAAAATAAGGAATGTTTTCATTCCATTTTTACAATTCTTACATCTCATATAAATATATTTGTATGAATAATTGTTAAAAAATGACAAAATAAGAAGATAAATGGACAACCTTTGCCTGGGAGCAATAAGCTATTGAAGGATGCCCGCACGAGGCGCACGTGAGACGGTGATCGGTGGCGCACACACAACATGAAGTCACGGGGCGAGGTGATGACGGCGCATAGGGGCACTGGTGTGTGGTGATGGATTGGCATGAGCGCGTGACGCTCACTCGATGACAGACGCTGACGCAGAATGCGCGCGGGGTGTGACGGATGCGGATGACGGGAGGCACAACGTTGGGCGTAGGGGGAGAGATAGACTGGGCATCGAGTGCTGAATATTGACCGATGATTCACCAAATTTTAAATTTATATTTGGTCGATACAATTAATAAATCTATAGTTAAAAATTAATATTAAAGATATTGTCATCCAATTTGATTATGTATAACCAACCAATACACAATAACAATATTCATCAAGAGTAACACTATATTAAGAGAATTTGGATCCAAATATGAAAATCAATACAAATTACAAAGGTTGCTTAAATTTGTACTTTAAAATTTTTGTCAATTAAGCATAACACGGTAAGTCACCCGAATTTGAGCCATAACCCGAAAAAAACGAAAAACGTAGAGGCTAACCCGAACTGAAAGCACCCCAAACCCGAAATCAACCAAATTGAAGTTACCCGAATCTAATTTTAATCAGATTACACGGCCCGATCCGAACCAAACCAAATAGTAAATATTTACAAATTGAGATGAACCGAACATAAACCGAGTGAGCCGAATTGACACGTCTACCTGATTTAGTGCGATTTTGGTCGGAAAAATGTATAATACACTGAATTGATATTTAATTAACAAAAGTGTACCTATTTTTCTCAACAGTGTAGTGGGACAGGTGGAGACATTTAAAGTGTATAAATACAGGGACACCAAACAATGTGGCAACTCGATTCATCAGCCCCTTCTTTCTTACATTCTTCCTCACTCTCTCATCACTCCACCATGGGAAACGAAAGCGATACCGGTGTTCCTTTTCTCTCCTTACCTCAATCCACAAACAGCCGTGACCCGTGTTCCAGCCTCCGGTGTTGTAGAAAACATACCAATCATTGACATCTCTGGAGCCCTTCAACCCAACCCAGATGAATCCGTGTTAGCAGAAATTGTGGCTGCCATCGGCAAGGCTTGTGTGGAGTGGGGATTCTTCCAAGTAGTTAACCACGGGGTTCCAGAGGAGACAGTGAATAGATTGAAATCAGAGTCAAAGAAATTCTTCAGTCTGCCATTGGAAGAGAAGAGGAAAGTAAGAAGAGATGTGGAGAATCCTCAAGGGTTTTATGAGTCAGAAGTGACTAAGAATGTGAAGGATTGGAAAGAAGTATTTGATTATTCTGCGGTGGAACCACTTATTATCCCTAAAACACCTGATCCTGAAGATCCTGAGATTAGGGAGTTGAGCAATCGATGGCCGGAGAATCCTCCATGTTTCAAGTGAGTGTTTTTTATTTGATTTGATTGTGAATGTGTTGATTTTTGTTAGAGAAAGCTAGATAATCTTAATTAATAACTGGGTCAATCTGCAGGAAAGCATGCCAAGACTATGCTGATGAGATGGTGAAGTTAGGACTTAAGTTAATGGAACTTATATGTCTGAGTTTGAATTTACCAAAGGATCGTCTCCGTGACTATTTTAAAGACACGACAAGTTACATGAGGATGAACTACTACTCACCCTGCACATCCTCAGATCCAACTATTCAAGGAGCTGGTCCACACAAGGACTATGGTGCAATCAGCATCGTGGCTCATGATGATGTACCTGGGTTAGAGGTATATCAGAAGGAAACTGGGGAGTGGAACTTAGTTGTCTCTGAACCTGGTGCATTAATTATCAACGTTGGCGATGTCATGCAGGTCAGTTTACATTTACTCAAAACAACTTATATAATGTTTCCGCTACAAGTTTTGTTTAATGAGCTGTTGTAAGTATTTCATGGTATGGTGTTGTAGGTGTGGAGTAATGACACTTACTACAGTGTGGACCATAGGGCAAAGACAAACAAGGAAAAAGAGAGACAATCATGGGGTTTCTTCTTTGCACCATCTCATTATGTTGTAGTCAAGCCATTGGAAGAGCTATTGATTGGACCTGATGGTGAACCCAAGAAGCCAAAGTATAGAGGATATAATTATGGGAAATTTTATGCACACAGGAAGCTCACTAATTTCAAGAAACTCATGGAGAATATCCAGATCGATCATTTTAAGATATAATAGCTTCTGAATTAACAAGCATAATAATTAGACGACTACCGTCTACATTGTATTAGTGTGTGAGTGTGTTTTTTTTTTTAAAAGTAACTTTGTATTAGTGTGCTTGATTGTAAGAATAACTACCGAGCTGTTATATGACGGGTTTATGAAAGCCTGTATGGCAGAAGTGGGTTGATCACTCGTGTGATCCGCAATCGCACAATAAAGTCTCCTTTAAAGTGGGACATTATGTAATAAGTTTGGGAGCAACTATATATTTATAAAGTTATCAATTATTTAGTATTACCGTACAAGTTACTGTATGATATCTTATGGCAGTTTTCTTTTTTCCAATTTAAGAATAACATATCTTTTGGAGAGGTCGGGGTCAAATTCAGAATCAAATAATTTAGTACCCAGACGTAATTGTATAACCAGCCCGGATTTTTTTTTTTAAATAAAGGAGCAGCTTTAATAATATATTACATGAAAAAGATTATATGCAAGTCAATACTTATACATAAGATACACCATCTACCGACATATATCCTAATGGTAAGAAAACTTGTATGAGAAGCTTCATCATTGGAGTGAGTATCTATCATGGCCAACCCTAACATCACCACCATCACCACCGGCTACGGCTTTTTAACCGTTGCGAATCCGTACCCTGCAAACAACACCAATCGGCTAGCAAAGTCGAGTGGGATCCGACGGCTCAACCGAGCTCGGATAAATCTTTTCTGCACATGCAACAATATACCGGTAGAAAGCCCCAAACCTATAACTCATTAGACACAAAAACATAAAAACAAGCTGGATGAAAACATAAAACTTCTCACTAGAGAAGAAACTAAGGACAAAGCAGAGTAACAAAGCAAGATAACAACTAGTCTATAGATGGACAAATACTAAACAAAAGAAAAGGAGAAAAGAGGAGGGTGAAAAAAAAGTGAAAAAAAAAGAAGATAAGAAAAAGGATGAGAGATGATAGAACATTTTTCCTTGCTTTTTAGAGAATAGACTTTTATAACCAGTCAGGATTTATACATATGTTTTTATGACCCTTCATGATAAATAATTCAGTCACAAATAATTTAGTACCCAAAAAAAAGTATAGAATAGCATGGCATGATTCATGTGTATACGTTTTTATAACATAACAAGTCACTCTTTGTGTTAAGGTCTCTACTATCAGGAAGAGATAGAAGAGATACAGGAGCTATTGCTAACAAGAACAACAACTCCTTCTCACCTTGCAAGCTGTCTGAGAGAGAAGACACAGCCACGCAGCAGGAGAGGACGTGAAAGGAAATGAAGACAGAGAGGAAACAATGAATATTCTCTTGTATATTTCATTTCTGTAAAGATGTATTTATACATCGGAACATTGACATTATTCTGTAACAAACTTCAGTTATGCCAACTAACTAATGTAACAGTGTAGTAGTATGTAGCAGAATGAATTATTATTTTTCCTGTTACATTGCTGAAGTGTTATCTGTAACAAATCTCCCTTTTCCAGAGAACCTTGTCCTCAAGGTTCAAAGGTTGGGAAACGCTGTATAAGATCGTAATAATACTCCCACGTTGCTTCTTCTTCTGGAAGATCTGTCCATTTTACCAGCACCATTGTTGCTGCACTGAATACCGAATTCATCAGACCTTGAAAGGTTGCAGGTGCGTTTGTCAAGCCGAATGGCATGACAAGATAATCATAATGCCCCGTATGAGTTTTGAATGCAGTTTTGTGTATGTCATCAGGTTCCATCCTAACCTGATGATAACCTGCCCGAAGATCGATTTTAGAATAATATCTTGATCCTCCCAATTCATCCATTAGATCCTCAATCAATGGAATAGGAAATTGTCCTTAACAGTGAGGCTGTTCAGGTTGCGGTAATCAACACACAGTCGCCAGGAGCCATCCTTCTTTTTGACAAGAACCACAGGAGATGCATAAGGGCTGGAACTCGGTTGTATTGTACCCTGAGTCAACATCTCCTGTATGATTTTTTCTATCTCATTTTTTTGCTGAATGCCATAGCGATATGGCCTCTGGTTGACCGGATTAGCTCCAGAAATCAATGGAATTCGATGATTATGATTTGCTCGAAATGGAGGGAGCTCCACTGGAGACTGAAATAAGTCATCGAATGAATTCAAGAGTTGCTGTATAACTGGGGAATGCACCGGTTCTTGTGAAGAAACTTCCACAGAAGTTAATGACCCCGAAGTTGCTGTCCCAGTTTCCTGGACACAAAGCATAAACAGCTGAGATGATTCCTGCACTCCCAAGGTTAAAGCCTTAGTTCTCAAATCACAAATTGATCCAGATTTGATCCCGTTCAACACTATCTTCCGTGATCCAACTTTAAATTTCATAACGAGATTTTTAAAATCCCACTTGATAGCACCATGTACACCAAGTACCATGTCACAACTGCCCAAAGGTATAACCAAAAAATCTGCTACAAAACTTGATCCCTGAAAACTCCAAGAAAATCCTTCAACCTTGCCCACCACCGGTAAGGTGCTCCCATCCGCCACCGATACCGTAATATTACTCAGAGACTGTAAGGAACATCCCAACTTTTCTGCCATTGCTGTATCCAAAAAATTATGTGTGCTCCCCGAATCAATCAAAATGAACAATGGCTTCTTAGCATGCGTTCCGGTTACTCTCATGGTGCGATAACCGGTAGTACCGCCAAAGCGCTTACCGAAATTTGTAAATCCGTCTCGGGATCTTCTTCGGTCACGTTTTCTTCTTCCTCCTGATCCTCTGCGCAATCCAACATATACAACTGAGACTTCTTGTGCTTCATAAAGTGACCCGGAGTAAATTGCTCATCGCAATAATAGCACAAGCCTTTAGCTCGACGCTCACTCATTTGCTCTGGTGTCAAGAACTTGCGAGGAACCAACTGAGTTTTGGATTTATCAACCGAAGGTGGGTGCTCGACTGATTTAGGTGTCGGAAGTAAACCTTTCCCCGAATTAGGAATTACCGACTGCTTCCCCGCCGACCAAGAACCAGTGGACCACGGCTTCCGTGGATGAGCTTTCTCATAAAGTCGACCAAGCAACAAGCATTGACGGATCGTTTTGGGCTGGAACATTCGAACGTGCATTTGCGTATCCGTTCGCAGCCCTGCGAGGTAAGAGCTGACCAGATATTCCTCAGAAAGTGAAACACGCGTACGAATTTGCTCAAACTTATTATGATATTCCGTTATACTCTCCGTTTCTTGCAAATTCTTAAGTTCGGCGATCGGATCATCCAATACTTCTGCAAACCGTTCCCTCAAGAGGATCTTATATGCGTTCCAATCAGAAAGCAATCGCACCGACTTCCGATTGCATTATCGACTGATGCCATGCCGTGGCTTGCGCATCAAAATGAATGGAGGCGAGTCCAACTCTTGACTCTTCAGGAGTATGATCGATGGCGAAAAACTGCTCAACTTTATAGATCCATTCCTTAACTTTTTCTCCGTTGAATCTTGGAAAATCTAACTTTGCTAACCTGGTGACGCCGGAGTACGAACTCCTGCGGTTAGAAGATTCCGGAGAAGTTCTGTCGCAAGAAGTGTCGGAAGAGACCAAGGTGTGCAGCCTCAACGCTTCAAACATATCAGCAATGCTCTTATCCAATTTAGTGTTTGCTCCGCAATGCTCTTATCAAGCCTCGCGTTCTGTTCGGTAATCAACGCCTGCAACTGAGGCTGAAGCGACGCTTCCAGCTCCTTGATAGCGTCACGAATTAGCTGACTGGTGCGAGTTTCCGCCATGACTAGGAATGGACCGACTGGAATCTGATACCAATGTTAAGGTCTCTACTATCAGGAGAGAGAGATAGAAGAGATACAGGAGCTATTGCTAACAAGAACAACAACTCCTTCTCACCTTGCAAGCTGTCTGAGAGAGAAGACACAGCCACGCAGCAGGAGAGGACGTGAAAGGAAATGAAGACAGAGAGGAAACAATGAATATTCTCTTGTATATTTCATTTCTGTAAAGATGTATTTATACATCGGAACATTGACATTATTCTGTAACAAACTTCAGTTATGCCAACTAACTAATGTAACAGTGTAGTAGTATGTAGCAGAATGAATTATTATTTTTCCTGTTACATTGTGCTGAAGTGTTATCTGTAACACTTTGATAGGACTCTTATCTGTTTTTTTTTTCGAAAACACTTTCCTTTTTCTGGGACTAGACGTAGACGGTAGACTCCCATCGATGTTCGACAGGGTAGGGATTTTCCTTTTCGAATATAGATGCTTGTCCGGATTTAGAAATGTCCAGTCTATTAGATCACCTTAAATAAAGATTAAGGTAGCGTGTGGTTACCACTTTCTCAATATAAATGGGCAGTATAAATGAACCGGTATATGTTGGTTTAGATTCTTTTATTTGTTTTTGCTGTTTGGTTAAAAGAGTATAAACGTCAACATAAATGTCAGTATAAATACCTGCAACAAATGCTACTTTTTGTTTCCGCGCTTTCACTTCCGCTTATTTTCTCCCTTCATAGTGCAATTACTGTGATTATTTATTAAAAAAAGACATATTATACAAGTTACTTTATTTGTTACAAATTACACAATATTTCAAATAGTACTACTTTTTTAGCCAAATTAAAAAAACACATTAATAATACTAATTTACAATATATTATTTGTAATACCACATAGATTAATAAAATTCAAAAACTAATAAATATACACACTTGTTGATATATGAATTAAAATATTAAAAAGTATAGAAATATGAATGTATATAAATTTATTAATCCACAAATTTACAAAAATATTATATATTATTAAAAGTTACAATTTCACTAAATAAATTCACACAACATTATCAGAAAATTTGAAACACTTGTTCTCTTTTTTTTATGCTATTTGTAAGAATCATAAAATTAAGAAAATAACAATATATTGTTTAGAAGTCA